>JAADJG010000310.1:0-73665 GCA_012932025.1 Fusarium austroafricanum | reverse complement strand
ATATAGGAGTTAGAAAGAGCAAAATAGCTAATAAAGATAAATTAATTAACTAGTATATTTTATTAATATAGTAGATCTTATCTTATATAATTCCTTATATTTATAAGGAGTTAAAATAAGTATATTTCTAGACATTTAAATCCTTTATTAAAGCAGGCTAGTAATAGTAATAAATAAAAGCTTAAATATAATACTTGATTAAGGCTAATAAAAAGATACTACTAGCAAGTTAGCTAACTGAATATAATATATAGTTTCTTTCTTACTCTATTAAATTTTCTAAGAGTTAATCTATTACTCCGATATAATTCTGGCCTTAAAACCTAAATATTATCAGATTATAGCTTAGAGTGTTTATATTAATTTGAGTGGTATGGTTCCCCGACCGTCTATTCTCTACGGGTTATGTGTACCTCTACCCCTAATGCACCAGCTCGTGACAAAACCTTCTCGTCTTGTCTTTCCACTGTTTATAGTGATTAATCAGTCTTCGACTTCTCGACGTTCTCACACTGACATCCCGACCTCCCGTATAATTATCATCACTTCTCGTGTTCCGAAGCGGCACGTTGAAGGACTGACCTCTCGTCGGCTTCCCTTCCCCTACTATCTCTTTTGTCATCCCGTCGTGACTTGGTCGTCCATCCTCAGATGTTTGTCGTGTTGTCGACTGCGTCAGAAGACCGCTCAGTCTGGATTCATCACGGCTTAATGTTGGTACATTAGATACGGCTAAGGAGTCCGATCTAATCTTTGGAATCTCCCCCAATGATGATCGATCCTCAGGAGGTAAGAAAGCCTTGTATGCCACCTCCTGCGTGTTATCGTTCTCCTTAACCCCAAACTCTCTTTCAAATAGGCTGTAGTCCTCTTGGCTCAGAGGGTCTATGGCCGCATGGATCAGTGGATTGGGATCTACTCTAACTCTACCGTACTCATCCCGCGCTCCAAGAAGACGGGGGAAATCTGGGACCATATATTCAGCTCGCGTTTTGAGGTTCAGAGGCTCGCAATATACTGGGTCTGCTTTGCAGGTGGCCGCGATTCGGGCAAGACGACTTGCAACATGCATCATGGAGCATCTGTCTTTGGGCCTCACAACCAGCATGCTATGCGTAATAAAGTCCAAGAAATCATGCAATGCCTGGGATGAATGCTCGAGGCTACGTAAGAACCTTATCCACTATGGTAATTAGCCAATCATTCCTTTGTGACCTACTAATCCGGTGTACTTACCTTCATGACCGAATGCTTGACAATTCCAGTCCCGTTCGTACTGTTCCAAAACTTGTCATCCGGAAACTTATGTGGGTTATCGTCGTCTTGCTGTCGAGAGGTATAGAAGTCTTCCCGCTCTTGGCCATCCGGAGCTTGGAACCCTCGCTCACGTTCGTTCTCGTTAGTAGGCTCACGAGAGCGAACAGCATTGAAACCGAGGAGATGCCATGTGATGAATTCCAGAAATACACAACCCAATGTCCAGATATCGTACTTTTGAGACACTTGAGAGTCATCTTGAGCAGCCTTTTCTGGTGGCCGGTATGTTTGTGAGTAGTTTACATCTTTGATGCGAGTATAATCAGTATTGGGCGAGTGGAAGCGCATAAGAGTAAAGTCGGCGACTACAAGGCGTCCGTGCGAATCTGTTATGTCATCGAAGAAAAGGATATTCTTGGGCTTAATATCACCGTGTCGGCCCTGGTTCTGGCTTTTGTGGTATCTTGAATGTCGAGGCCAAGAAAAGTGATTGTGAACTTTGGCAAGACCAGAAGCTAATCCATGACATTGTTGAATCATCCAGGTTAGTTGCTGCGGCGAAGAGGGATCACAGCCATGGTCCTTCCAGTAATCTTCCAAGTCTCCTTCAGCACATGGGAAGACCAGATATCGCACTGATTGTAGTTCATAAGAAAATAGTAGCTGAATGAGGTTCTCATGTCCTGGGTTTGGGTGACTGAATCGGGCCAATGCTGCTCTCTCCTGGTCAAAGGCAGCATCGTCGGCGGTAAAGCGCTTAACAGCATAGCGGTCATGACATCTCTGTATCAAGTATAAGCCTCATATTTTCGATCTAAAGAACGTTCTTACCGTTCGCTGTCCCCATTTTTGATACTGTTTATGAATTCTCACTTTGGACACTTGACCATGTGCGCCCCGCTTCTTCCCATCCAACAAGTCTAGGAATGGCATGCGTATGTTGGAGTTGAGTTTGACATGCTGCATACAGTCAAAATCGATGATGTAAGGAAGGAAAAGATATTGCTTGGCGAGAAACCCGTCAATGGCCAAGTCCGTCCATTTGTGATTTTCAAAGATTCTGTGCGCGCCCGATATGGGTAAGTCGACATCCCAGACATTCGAGTAAACAAAGTGGCTAATGTATTTGATCTTATGAATGAGCAAGAGCGCTGCAAGTATCTTGTAACGCCCTAAATTGCTCTCTGTACCGACTATTTGGGCTGGTGAGATAAGCGTTTTGCTCTTATCTTTTGTATATGCTTCATTGAGCAAGTTTTGGATGACTGATGGGCCAAGTATCTCTCTTAGTTTATCTTGTGGTAAAAAGGCCACGGGGGATTGCTCAGAGTTTGGCACCAATGCCTTTATAATCGCGAGCGCGATGGGATGACCTCGTCGGCTTGATGGTCTGTCTAACTCGTGGCTGGTTCGAGTGGATGAGTTGTTTTCAGTCACCGAGCTGACGATCCCGGAGGATGATTGAGGACTAAGGTTCGTCATGCTGTAGAATATGCCGTTGGTCCCGGGGTTGGGACTGAGGGCAATGAGTGTAAAAGAGGCTATGACTGGTAGGCCCAACGAGTGAAGAACGGGTTAAGGCAATCTAAGCCAGCCTTTCGAAATAGAAAGTATACTTCTTGCAAAAACAGCCTTGTGGATGCGATCGAGCCAGAAGCGTAGTTTTAACAGTGATCCGACACCAGCGCCTCGCCTCAGAGGGTGCTCATTGAGACCAGTTCGTCCCCACAAAGACCAGCCCTACCAATAAAGGCAGGGTACTAAAAACAATCAATTATTGCTGCGCAATTCAGCTCCCTCGACGCACAGGGTTTTGGTTCCGGCAGTAATGCACATATCGTTTTCAACTCCAACGAACAAAATCCCGCAAATATGGCATAGCGAGGCTGTGAGGTTAACAGAGGGTTGCATAAAGTGCAGCACCTATGCTGCGTGGCTGAAGATCCTGGCCCCAAATGCGCAAACGAGTGGCCGGCTGACGGCGGTAAATGCTTGGCAGTATTCAGCTTCGACAATCGTATGTCACCGAGGGCAGGATGTGAGGCGAAGGAGTTTCCCCATTCGACCGTACTAGTTCATGTGCAGGTAAGACAGCAGAAGTCAGAATGACGAACAATGTGCCTAGAGGGAGCCCAAGACTACCAAACTCATGGAGCCTAGAGGCGCAGTTGCCTGACAAGGGTGTTTGGGGGCTGTGGCATCTGCAACCGAATGCGATAGGCTGCAGAATTGAGTGGATGAGATTATGATAAGCTGAGCAGTCTCATAGGTTAGGTCACATACAACCCTCACCAGTCAAAGTCCTCCGTCGCCTCCAAGGCGAGGCCATGACGAGGACTTAGCCTGCGACACTGCCATGCCACCGAGAACATAATAAGCAAGCTCCTTTCATCTCTAATTTTCTGGATCCTCGGCGTTCATTTTACTTTCTTCAAAGTCACCTATTTTTACTCGTTTAATCTTCATTCATAGTACATACCTTTTGTATACCATGGACATCATCGAACGAAGAATACCTTCAGACTCAATTAAGAATCCTCAGCTTCTGGTGGAGAATCTCCAAATATTCTGCAGCAAAAATGATTTCCAGATGGAGAGTTTGGAGATGCGCAATGATGTCTATATAATATCTCTCAGGAGGTTACCGCTGCATCCGCAGCCGGCGTCCCAAGCTGTCTTTTAACGTGGGTTTCTATTACACCTCAGCCAAGGCCTATACTGATGGAGCAGATTCGATTTCCCCCTCTTTCCAATAATTATGTGCTTGGAGGACGAAAATACGTTTAGGGTTACTGTAGGGAAATGCTTTGACCCTCTGGTACGGAGCGGTTGTAAATGGAGTTTGGCAGCGTTATTCTTTAATCTGATGAGCACAAATTCCATGTGCTGTAAAAATACAAAATTGTGACTCCTGTTTTCGTGGGATAGAGCGGTAGGCGCCACTTTTCTGATGCAGTCATCAGCCACCCAGTGTCCGAATGAAAGCGGAGATCATGCATGTATTAGGAGGGCAAAGGCCTCATCCTGATTCCTATTCGTGCTGAGCCGCTCACTTACAGCATGTGATGTGATGTGTCATCAATTAATAAGGCTGTGTCCAATTACGGGAAGACGATATGTTGATCCGCTTACTGGTTGCGGGCCATGCCGCTGCGCTCTGTCGGGTGACCGACAAGACGCGCAGGAGAGGGTGGTGTAGCAACATTGATAGTGTATGTTGCAATTCTAACCTCCGAATGCGCAAGGCTTTTTTCAACCCATACCACCTGATTTCACTTGACGATGCAGTGAGCTTTCAGTGCATCCGAGACTTGTCATCTTTGCATGAGAGGGTAGGAGAAGTCTGATGAGGCTCTGCATGCCAAAGCTTTCACGTAGGGCCTCGGTTACAAAAAGGTAGTCTATCTAACTGACCAGCTCACACATAGAAACCGCCCCTGATCGATTGAAATACGTCTTTTTTTTCCACCCATACTGGCCAAGAGAGTAATATATATTCTATCGTGCCACTATCCCAAAATGGAGAAACAGAAGCCTCCCCAAAAAATTACTTACGCTGCCATCACAAGATCGCTGACCAACGGAGAGATTCTTGGTGCTACTGATGAAGAACAGGTGGAATGGAAGCGTGCACATTGCGAACCATTCATGTCAAGAGTTGCAATCCGATCCTGTGTTCAGCAAGTCCCGGTAAAAGCAACGTTACGCAAAATATTAGACGATGATCGCGACATTGATAAAGTAACGGAATTTGTCGTCGAAAAGGCACCGATAGCCTTCTTAAACATAACCTTTGTCGGAGCTGCACGCGATGAGAATGGAGAACCTTCTATTAAAGTTCTTCAAAAGCATGGATTCTCAGATGAAAGCTTTCCCATCCGTACAATCCCCAAAAAAGACATCGATGCCGAGGGTGACCCCTATGATATCTGTGGGGCTAATTCAGACGCCATCTTGGGATGTTTTTCGGAATGGGATCCAATACGCAAGTTTGAGTATGCGAAACAGCAGTGGACATTCCTGGCTCCTGTCTTTGTCGAGTCTGAATTTGAGTATAAGTTTAAACCACTCTGTCGAATGCCCTTTGTATGCATACCAGATGGCGCAGTGCTCCGGGGCGCGTTTGGCACAGTTCGTCAACTTGGTTTGCATATCGATCACCAAGATCTGACTAGCTTCAACCTGGTATAGACACCTATGCGTTGGGTTTGAAAGGTGAAGCTAATACTTTACAGAAATTACGCAGTGATAAGCAATCCACTGAAGTTGCTGTCAAGTTCATGGATATCAACAGCACTGGCTCTGCCTCAGATGTAGAGAAGTTCTATGCCAAAGAGGGGACGACACTCCGTCAAATGAGAGACATGAACGACCCCCATCTTATAAGAGCCATCGCCGCGTACAGTAAAGGCCATGATAGGTGTTTTATCTTTCCATGGGCCGAGGGTGGAAATCTTGACAACTTCTGGAGAACTGACCAAAGCAAACTCGACCAAAGCTTAGTCATCTGGGCCATCAAGCAGATGACAGGTCTATCGGGGGGTATTTGGAAGCTTCATGAGAAGAACACCCGGCACGGAGATATCAAGCCAGCCAATATCCTTTACTTTATGGATTCTATGGACAGGAATGATCGTGGGACGTTGAAGATCGCTGATGTTGGCCTTGCAAAGGTCCACGAAGAATACACCAAGTATCGTATCGCTGCATCTACGAACCGACACAGTAGTGAGCGGTATGAGCCACCCGAGATGCCCGGCTACATACGAGGAGACCCAATCCCACGTGTATACGATGTCTGGTCACTGGGATGTGTTTTCCTCGAGTTCACAGTCTGGTTGATCTTTGGATGGGACAGGCTCCTGGAGTTTCGTCAAGATCTCGTTGCTTCGAATACAGGCAAATTCTGGGAGGCAGTTGGAAAAGCGACCCCCCGACATCATATGGTGAATAAAATTATCACTGACGTTGAGCAAACCGTCCCGGCCCGATCGGCGCTTGCGGATCTGATCAAGCTCATCTCCAAAGATCTTCTGGTGCCCAAGGTTGATCGTGCCGACGCCAAGAAAATAGTCGAGAAACTTCGACATATCCAGGAGAAATGTGGAAAGGATCGCTCGTATTGTTTTGGCCATGCTCTCGTAGCTGTAGCCCAACAAAGACCCGGACCAGCTAGTGGTATCCCTGATTCCCTTCCCGACAATGTAAGTCTTCATACATAATCTGAATTCGATTTGGACTGACCAGACTGCTTCTAGTACGTGAGTCCATCACCATCCAAATGGTTTTGCTGCTTCTAAACTACTGACTACATCTTTGTTGCTTCCAGAATGTTAGTTAATAATCCACATTGAGTGTTATCATGTTAATCTGTTCTAGTCAGTAAGTATCCTTCAAATAGCCGTAGTGCACGAACTCTGTGACGACTGACACTCTTAGCGTACAAGTCGACTGGACAATCAGTGGCGAAACATCCCAGATAATAGTTGGGCCCGAATTCTGATATCTCATCTTGACTGGTCATCCCTCCGACCAACCATTGAAAGCTCGCAATTCTGTCATTTCTGTAGTTCAGTTGACTTCCTTTCCACCAACATGGATTTGGAACGAAGTTTAGATGATCTCGAACATAGCTCGAGCGATTGTCGCATGTGCCGATTTCTGTTTCGCATCTTTTCGAAGTCTTTAATGAATCCCACTCAAACCCTGAAGCTTGTCACCGATAGCGAAAGCTATTCCCTTTCATTCTCTTCCGGCGATCCTCCACTCATATCTCTCTATCTAGAGCCAGGTAAGCTTATATATACCGCTTGGATATCAGACTCTTGACTAATTAGCCAGATTACATGGGTCAATCTCCATTTCATGCTCAATTCGGACTCCCGATTCTACCAGCAGCTGGCAGCTCCCAACAGTTCAGACTTCTCAATCAATGGATACACCTTTGCGATACGACCCATGAGTGTATTTCGAAGCAGCCCGGCACAGACGGGATCATGCCAACAAGGCTCATAGATGTTGGTACAGCTCAGAGCCCGAGTCTTCGCCTCATCGAGACTAAAGAAGAAAATACGACCGGTGCATACATAGCATTGAGTCACTGCTGGGGAAGGCTGACGAGGGAAGAGAGATTCTGCACATACATTGACAACCTCAAGAGTCTAAAGGAAAGTATCCCATTTGACAAGCTACCTAAAACCTTCCGCGACGCAGTAACTGTGACACGAGGGCTCAACACTAGATACTTATGGATAGACTCGCTGTGTATTATCCAAGAGGATCGCGAAGATTGGAAACTCGAGTCTGCCAGGATGGAAGACGTCTTCAACTCGGCTTATTGCACTATCGCGGCTTCTTCTTCAACATCCTCCCTCGACGGGTTTCTTGGCGACAGAGAAGAAAGGGCCGTGATTGGCATACAAACACCTAAAGGGCCTATTTATCTTGCCGAGACCATCGATAACTTTCAGAAGCATGTGGAGCAAGGCATACTCAATACACGAGGTTGGGTGTTTCAAGAACGAGCCCTATCACGCCGTACCATACATTTCACCTCAACTCAGGTCTACTGGGAATGTGGCCAAGGCATCCACTGCGAGACTCTAGCTCAATTGCGAAAGTAAGTGAGACAGATAAATTACCAGAATGCAGGGCTGACCAATGGGACAAAGCCGTGAATCGGCGCTCCTTGGAGACTCCAATTTCCCAACCTACGGTCTGCAGAAGTACAAAGACGATAGCATTCGACTAGTCGAGTATCTCTACAGAACTTATAGCCGACTTGGTCTTACTAATACTACAGATCGCTCTAAAGCAATTCTGGGTTTACAAAAGCGTCTCGGTCGAACCTTCCAGTCAACAGCGGAATATGGTGTGTTGTCAGCCTACTTTGAGAGATTGCTACTGTGGCAAGTCGAAAGCCCTCAAAAACGTATAATGTATCCTGAAGCTGAACGAGTTCCCTCGTGGTCTTGGATGGCATTCATGGGAAGGATCCATTACATGGACATACCATTTGGCAAGGTTGCCTGGACTGGAAATGTGAAGAAGCCTTTTGGGGACGTTGCTTGGGAAGGACGAATGCAGGCTGATGCGCATGAACTTTTGATCAGTAGAGCCGACCTTGAGGAAAGAGCACAAGCTGACTTGAGTGACATGCAGCTAGACCCCGTGGGTCTAAGATGCGTGGTGGTTGGAACGAGCAAAGTGGATAATCAAGATGGAACTGTTGATCAGTATGTCCTGCTGATACGACAGATCTCCTCTCATGCAGCGTCTTATGAGAGAGTAGGGGCGGGTATAATTCTGGATATCCATGTTGGTCAGGGTTGTGCGACGGTTGATCTCGTATGATACTGCATGAGGCTTAGCAAGACAGCTATATGCAAGACGACATGCCGCATAATTAGTAAGAGCTTCGATGCTGTCCATCGGCAAGGATATTTACTTTATCAGGGTGGACCCGCAATAAGATGCAGCATACCGAAAATGGACCCACCGGAATAAAAGCACCACTGTATATGTATCAGCCTCAGCCGCAAACTTATATAAGCAGACCGCATATTAAATTGATCGGCCAACACTCTTCAATCATGCATAAGAAAAAATACAATTAAATATGAATAATAGACTTTCCCGTAACCCTTCTGTAAATAGGGGTTGAAAATAATATAAATGTCGCGATAGCAGCAGGAGAACCTTATTTTAACCGAGAAAATAATATAGCAGGACAAGAAGGCCTAGGTTAAAGGCAGCAATATATATAGAAAAGAGAAAATAGTAATATCAATAAATAAAGTATAGAAAAAGGGAAGTTTATTTTCTTACTTTATAACTATTAATTTAAAATATAACTATTCAATCTATAGGTAGAATCTTACGGGCAATATCTCGGCAACGATTAATCCGTTGACTTTCATCCCCCCCAAATTTCTTTCCAAGCGGTAAATATGGTCGAACGAAGAATCCTTTCAGGTCAATGTCGTCTGTGGCATTTTTCCCGCTCAAAACCTTAAATATTGTCTTCATTCCTTCTATCGTGCCTGCCATTTGGATACGCTTGGAAATGGTGTCATATAACTCCTGACCCTGTAGAGCCAGCAGGGAATCGTCATCCAGGTATTGTTTTTCAAGAGCCTCATGAGCCCGGAGGAAATAAAGCATCAGCCCAGCAAGACCAGCGGCGTAAGCTGTGGCGAAGGAACTACCCTTGTCAGACTCGCCTGGGATCTCCTCGCCAGGTAAGAGAAAGTGTCTGGATGCGAATTTGATCTCCTGTGCCTCTTCTCCCCAGATATTTGCCGAGCCTATGCGAATGACGCCTTGGTTTCCCACTGGGACGTAGTCGGCGATTTCAGACGTGGCACCCTTGTCTGGAAGAGATGCGAAAATAATGACTTTGTTGCTTCTTAATGCCGTATTGAGCGTTTTCAAGAACCCGTTCTCGCCACTGTCAGTGCCTTGGCCTTGTGCCTTGAGCCTGAAAGACCAGCTCATCGATATAATATCGACGTCCATTTCCATCGCCCATTTGAGAGCCTGAAGTTTATAGAGTCAGCGCATTGCATGTTTCGTAGCAGTGCCATAAGGTGCCGGAGGTCTTACCTTATGGCAGGATTCCGTTGTAAACTTCTGCTTCTCTACGGCACCAGAGTCATCCAGGCGGCCGACATGCAGCTGGGCCATGGGACACAGCTGCCTGATGCACTTGACCATCATGGTCCCGTGTTTGCAAGGGCCTACCCAATACTGAGCGCTGTCAGGGCGGAAAGATTTTCCCTTTGCACATATGTTATGTCCATTTACGCTAGAATGTTGGCCCAACTCTTTGAGTGAGGCGCCGTCGTCCAGAACGGCAATTTTGACAGTAGGCTCTGGTTCTACCCCGTGAAGCATATTAATGACATAATCCTTGAAAGAGCGCAGCTCATCGATCCAGTCATCTTGACATGGCCTATTGTGCACTGTTAGAATCGAAACAAAAAAAATAAGTAGAGCGGAATCTACGCTTTCGATGAATTGTTGTTTCATGGGAGTAGTGAAAGGAAAGAAAGAGAAGCGTAAAGATAGAGACATACTGAGCACCGATAGAAGGCATACTGTTGCTACCTTCCTGTCCCACGCTAAAAATACCATGATCAACATCAGCACGACTAGATGCCGATTCGGGATACTCGACTATGATATTCTCATGTTTGAGGCGGGAGCATTTCTTTGATAGTATGTCTTTCATGGTTCCTTGGAATTCCTTGCAGTCTTTCTCGTCATTCAGATTCTCAGTCAAGTCAGTCAAGATTCAGCCTATAGCTCGTGATTCAAAGCAACCAAAATCCTGTTCATACCTTTGTGTGTATCTCTACCACCAGTCGTTCCAACTTCCCAGGGTTAGCAATGATGCAGATATTGATTTAGAGTCTCACTTACGTCCTTCATATTGTGTAATTCAGGACTAAAGGCCCAGCTACGGAGGATGGCCGTGTTTCCACGACAATATAGATGAACCTCTTTAGCATGAGGAGCGGCTTCATAAACTGTCTCACTGCAGATGTCATACTTCTTCCACTTGAAAACTTCCACTTGAAAGTCTCGAAGACATTTTCTTATAACAGCATTGCTATGTGGCTCAGGCCCCGTGTCATCAACCTCGACGGTGAAGATCTTCTCCACATTGCTCCCCCTAAGCCAGTTGAAAATGCCTTCATAGGGGTCCGAAATCTGCTCAGCGTTTTTATCTTCTGTAGAACTCTCCTGATCGGATGTTTGCTGCTGATGTGCACTCCTGTCTTGAAGATTCCAGTATGGAAGCTTCACAGATGCTAGAATCGTCTCAAAGATTGTGCCAGATCTGTTTCTTGCCATTTCGATGTAACGGTTTCCGATGATGTTGGATTCCCCTAGGAGGTTGAGCCCGATTTCCCGAACTAAAGACGTATGAGAATAAGCAACCACTAATAGTAGCAGTAAACGTACCGCGATTCGCATCGCCCCAGTAAAGAAACTCCAGCTTTTTTTCCAGCTCTAGATCTGGATCACCAATGCAGACCATCTTCAACATATGCTCAGTTTCTATGATGCATTTTCGTCTTCCTCCATATTCAATTTCTGCTTCTGCCTCGTAGGCCTCTGAAGGATCGATTTCTTGTTCCCCATACTCCACATCGTTATCAGGATCGTTATTGTCATCGACCCCAACGGATTCTTCTTCAAACTCATCGTATTCACCGTGTTCATTGGCACTGATGTCAAACGTTGTATAATCGCCCTGCATGTCCTCCTCAATCCTATCGGCGATCTCCACAAGGAGTCGGAGCGATTTCTTGTCTCTGTCTTGATGGGCAGAATATGTTGCTTTGAAGTAGATAGAACTTGGCGCTCTCTCTACTAGCTCCTTAATAACAAGCGAGAGATGCTGAAAATCAAGGTTGGACTCATTGTACAGTCTGATGGCGTTCTGTAATGGATTGAACCCTCCATTACCAGCGGTATTAAAAAGCTCGTCGGGACAAAGTTGAAGAAGGGATCGGAACGAGAGATGTGGAATCAAAGTCTTGGCTGTGTAGCTGTCAAAGTTCCTAGAATCCAGGAGCTCTTGCAGGCATGACCATTGTTTCATACCAGCTGACAACACGGCTTTGATTTTGTCATTATGCTTCGTTAATTCTTTAAGGTTGACAGGACCATGGAGGCAAACATCCAAGCCTTCCGGCTCACGTGTACCCGTGCCAAGGGACTTGTAGCCATCGCACTTTTCTTGCCTTTTTATCTCCTCTCGACCTTTTTCGTTGGAAGATGCAGCGACATTGGCTTTCTTCTCCAGCGGGAATTTTACCAGCATGTACTGATTAACAGATGATAAAGGGCACTTTTCCTTCTGTCTCGTGCACTCTCTCAGTTTATCAGCAGGGACAAGTAGGTTGATGACTCGAAACAAAACTTCCAGTTTAAACCTGGCAGCCACAATAAGCGGCGTACTGCTGTGATCATTCATCTCGGTAAACAGCTCAGGAGCATCGATTACCAAGTCTTCGACAAAGCGTAGTACTTCTTCTGAAGCGGGTTTGTATTCTTCGTCATCGTGTTTCTTTAAGACGAGCAATATGCGGTACAAGAGATTCGACCTATCTTGGTCACGCTGCAGACGGATGTCCTTGTACTTCTCGAGATCAATGGGCTTGCCATCAACTAATGCATTAGCAATATCTGTGTGTTCAGAATGGACATCGATATTGCTCTCTGGTTGTTGACTTGCTACCTGCCTTTTGGCACGACTGTTTGGTTTGGGTTGCTGAGCCCGCGGCCTCGCTTGTCGCTTTACAGGCAGGCTTCTCAAACTCATGGTCTGAGCCTTAACTGTTCACAAGAGTGATGAACAGGCTGGATGATGAATTCGAAAAACTAAAAGCAAGTCTCGTACGTGTAAGGCAATGTTGATTGACTGGCAGTGGCTGTACGAGGTCAGCTGCTTTGGGATGCGTTAACGTGGTGATAAATACCAAAACATCAATGTGCAACTGGTCGAGTGACCCTTGTTTTCTTGGCGACTAGGATACATGGCGCCTCCGGCTTACGGAAGGTCCAAGAGCGGGGTAATTGCCTCAGCCGCTCAGCGCTTGTAAAATATGGTGTGTAGGGACTGAGACTGTCACATACTACGTATGTAACCCTAGCACTCCTTACGTGACGATAAGGCATCCCAGAGGTACTGTATCAGACAAAGGTCGATCGAGTCGGGTTCCTGGTATTCAAGATACTTTCTTTGCCTGAAGAAAGAGGCGCTAAGATAAGTACCTCTATTTATACAATTTGCAGATCTGTGCCTCAGCCCTCCGTAGACTGGCGCCTAGAGGTAAGTATAAATAGTGAACTAGCCAGCAGCCAATCAATGCTGAAGCAAAGGATCCATAAATGCTCTGCAGGTGCCTTATCGTCTCCTAAGGGTTGGCAACCTGCCAAGAGCTGAATGCAGGCATACAATGGAGGCTCAAGTATAAGTACAACCCATCTACTCTAGTAAGCTTGATCCTCGCAACTTTCGAGAGATCATTCCAAGCAAAGCTCCTCTCATCTTTTATCTCCACAATGGCGGCACTTGGTACCAAAAAAGTGGATCAATTCTCCTTCAATATCCAACTTGATACAGTCCCAGAAGACCGTGGCTATCATGCTCGAAACAAGCCGGGAGAGATTCAACGACCTGATATTTTAGATGACCTCTGCCAAGGCCTACTGGTCCAGTCTCGCGTGGACCGAATAATCCACGGTACTGAGACGAAGAACGGCAGCCCAGCAACTTTAATCGTCTTCGGTTTTCGTTTCCACGGCCTCAGCAAAAAGCGCCGTTTTCGAGAAGCCGTCATTAACATCCTTTTCCAGGATGAGAACAAGAATGAAGACGTTGACCCTGTACTATCCACACTCTGGCCCAATGGAGACTTCACTCTGGGCGACCCAACCCCCATCAGCAAAGAGCATGGGGGTGGGACCGAGGTTGGCGCGAACGCAGGCTCCGATTATGCTGGGGCTAACGTCAAGCGGACCTGGGAGAAACGGAAAAATTACAATGTGATAGATCGCGCCAGGCTGACCGGTTCTATCATTCTCGACCCCCGCGTGCGAAACTCTGGCCCACCTAATACGGTCAGCCTCACTCTGAGTGAGGACGTGACAGCCGAGTCAGGCCTAGTCACCGATTTGCGTGCCGCTGTGTTACTGCGTAGGCGCAATGATGCAAATAGATTCACAGCCATGGTCACCGTTGATGCTAAAGCCCACTTTAGCTACAATATCATCAAGGCAACGCGAGACGTCTTTGGTTGTTCACCTGCGAATGACCCCATCTTGTTCGAGCCTAGTCCAGAGAACCAGTACATACGCACGGCGACATTGGAGCCCTACCTTGAAGAGAGGCTCGCTGAAAAAGTGGATGTGCACAACTTGAACAAGAATAAGCTGAATAATCTGGCGGGTGTTCTTGGCACCACGGCTCTAGCGACGGATAAGCCCGAGTCAGCGGAGGCGCCTGCAAGTGAGATTTAGGCGCCTATGGTATATGCGGAGGTGCCTTGTTATGTATGACTGGCGGCAACATGAGTGGCTGATATGACAATTCTTTGTTACACAAGTGTGTTGTGAAGTGCAACTGATGGCATGGTTTTTGCGCGATTTATTCCAATGTACCCTTTTATGCAGTTTCAATCACATTTTTGCTACTAATTATGTATGTCTCAAGACCTCAGGTCTCCATAATCTGTTGTTATACGACACAAGCCTGGACAAACAGGTAGAGAAGTGTCCACATGTATCTTGGCACAACAAGCGCCTCGCAACATAAACCTTATCAGGAAAACGAGAAGACAATAAGTCAATTCGTAACTTGGTAGATTGCTTATCGCGCCCCGCCTCCCCCTCTCTTTATGCATGCCACTCTCAGCCGCCGCAAACTCTGTATAGGTACAACGAGAGGGGTAATAAGCTGAACATGGTCCCATGTGAGAATTTTGATAGCGACCGAGGCTTATCCAATTCCTTCGCGAAACAGAGTACGGGTACGCATCTCAGAAAACAAACTCTATCTTTCGAACTTGATTCCCGCTCATACAACGTCTCGCGCCTGAATAAGATATTCTACTCGACGACTGCGAAAATGTATACCGAACAAAATGACAGTTACCGGCGGAACTTTACGTATGGCTATCCTTTCAGCAATGAATTCGCATGAGACAAATAGCCGCTAATAAACCTGTTCCATTTGAAGGGTCTACCTCGTGGGCTTTCCCCCTGTGTCTGAAGCGCTTGACAATAATAAATCGCCCCCTAGCGTATCTGACATGATTAGCCACATTGTTCCTGAAGCTCGAGTCTTGTCGCATCCGATCTTTGCCCGTGAAGAGTCAGTCTCTGGACCTTCTTCGAACTCATGGGGACAAGTAGGGGAGAGCTCTCACGATCTGACAAAGACTGCATGCCAAGATGACGGGTTATCATCTGATACTGAAGATTCGGAAAGATATCTCCCCGCCTCCATTCACGAAAAAGCGCTGAGTCTGCTCAAAGCAATCCAGGCAAACGCTCCTGAAGACGTGAGGGGAGAAAGAAGCGAGATTCTGCTTGCCGGACATGGATTTGGGGGGCTTGTGATTAAAAAGGTAAGACTTCATATGCATGGCATTCTGCGTCTGTGGTTCTAATGTTGTACAGGCAATCATCATCGCAAACACAGACCCAAAGTATTACAATATTGCCTATGATGTCTCCAAACTAGTCAGTGTTTATGATGGAAGTCCTGGCAAGACCGTCAGATGCTAAAAGTGTTCCAGGTGTTCTTTTCTACCCCGCATCGAGAAGGAAGAAAAAGAGGATGGGAAGGTGTTCTCTTGGACATGATTGAGGCACAGGACCTAAGGTTCATTGGCAGGCTCTCTCAAGTGCTGTCCACTCTTGTTCACTCTGTATCTCAACTTTCTCATGTTTTTCATAAGTTTGCAACCAAGTACCAAATTGCCAACTTTGTTGAGGAATTGGGTACAGACACATCTACACCGGTATATCTTACTCTTACAATGCCATATTTCTTTTGCTGACAAGGAGATATAGATTATTGGAGAACTGGGAAGTCTGAATAACGATTTCGAAACGGTCGAGTTACGTCAACAGAAGAATTACAAAACTGTTTTGGACATTAACGTAAGTAATCTGGATGATTTGAAAGCGTTCAGATATCACTTCAGACTACGACGAATTTGGAATCCTGGTATGTTCATCCCAGCCATTTGGTATATTTGGCGTCTTCTCATTCTAGCGGAAACACATTTGTTTTGACTTCTCAGTGCTTTGGATTAACAAGATCTCAGAACTCTTCCGCCACCTCCGGCTAGAGACCTACGCTAAAATCAAGCGTACCTATTTCGAAGCACTACGTACGCTCTCCAACTCTCGCTGGATTATTTATGAGCCTAGAACGCTTGAGAGTTATGAAGACTTCGTTACACTTCAAGAGGTTTACGGTTCACTTCTCGACGGAACTGACTCAGACGTGGTCCTCAATTCAGGGTTTATCCAAGTGGTTGGGGCGACAGGGCATGGAAAGTCGGTGCTCCTTCAGCTCATCAGTCAAAAGCTCAGGCAAAGGTTTTCAGTTACTACTCTTGACACTCACAGCCCGCCTTCAGATGTCATTCCAACCAGATACAGCATATTGGCAAGTTTCATCCACCAAATTATTTCCCAACAGCCAATGTGCTTTCATCGAGTGAGGGAGACAATGGCTGAGCTGCTCCTTCGCGATGCTTGGAGCGAAGAAAGCGTTCGTACCATGTTCTCTTTACTTATTTCTAGTTACGAGGGAACTATCTTCTTGGTAGTCATTTACAATCATGACCATTGGCCAGAAGAGCTGCGCTTGTGGGTGTCTCAAGAACTGCAGCCACTGTTCAAATCTTGCGGGTCAAAATTTCTTTTCTTGACAAGCAGTCAAGAGCCTATCGAGACTTCAAACTTCCCGGAATCACACAAAGTCAATGTGGATAAGGAGTATGAGAAATATCGGCAAAGACTCATCTGTGTGAAACTGAAAGGTCTATTAGACCAAGGCTATGGCTCGCTTTCCGGCCATGGACGAACCGCTGATATGAGGCGTAAAATAATCGAAGCGGCAACCGTATTTGAAGGCTCATTCTCAGCAACTGTTGAATATCTTATGGGCTTGTTTCAACAGTTCTCGTTGACAACTGCCGAGGTCATCGAAGGTTGTACCGAAGCTAGCTCTAAAGCGGAAGAGGCGCTCTACCATGAAGAGATATTAGCTCTCCGAAGAAAGCACCCTAATATCCTTTTCTGGGCTTTGTCAGCAATCTCTTGGTTAGTGAGCTCTGTTAGGCCGCTCCGCTTGGAGGAACTTGCAGCTGCAACAGCAGTCAAAGAGGAGGACGATAGCTTTGAAGACATCCAGGACAGGGTTTCCTTGGACATGGCGCAAGACTTGAAAAGACATCTGAGCCACCTAGCTGCAGTGGAAGGTAATCAAGGATACATCGCAAGTCCGGTAGCACAGAGATTACTTACGAGTACGTCTGTGGAACTTGGCCTATACTGTGACAAGACTCTCGCAAAGCTTTGCTTAAAGTATCTCCGATTGATCCTTCCAGAAACCGACCATGCAACAGACATAAATCTCCGGAAAGAGGAAGATATCCACTCAGAGTTGTCCGCTAGAACCAGTACGGCGGCTGTATCGGATAACGCAGATCGTGGATGCTATGAGCTTGGCCACGAATTCCTAGACTACGCTTGCAGATTCTGGCCCGAGCATCTCCTACGTGCTGAGGCACTAGACAAGGATCTAAAGGATGAAGTGACCTCGTTCCTGTTAGCACCTCAGGGCAGAAGGTGGTTCAGTTTTTACCTATTCTACCACGGTCAGGTCACTGACCCAGTTGGAAAAGCACAAGAGCTTGAAGACGAAATTGGCTTGCTGCAAGGGCTTTCTAACGAGAAATCAGCTCGGCAATCTGCAGTTCGCATGGCATGTTATGTCGGATTGAATCCCATGGAATTGGAACAACTTGGTCCGTTCACACAAACTGATAAGATTATCAGGCTCAATACGCGCCGGGGATACTCAGAGAAAGCACTTACCCTCATGAACGTATCATCAGAATACTGTCTAGATTGCGCGATTTCCAATGATGATGCCGACGTAACCAAGACTCTGGTAGAGACGTCTTACACAGAATTAACTACCGGTCGTGCACTTCACAAAGCAGCCCTGTTTGGTTCTGTTAAGACATCCAGGATGCTCCTTCGCTTGTTGGACGAAAATCCTGAAAACGACGAGATCGAAAAAACAGTGTTGCATATGGCTGCAACGGGCGGGAGTATAAGCGTGCTTCATCTCCTGCTTGGGTCGCATGCATCCGAAAAGCAACCAGCGCAGACAAAAATTGCCAGCATGATCGACATTAAAGATACCAACGAACAAACTCCATTGATTATCGCAGTTTGCATGGGTAATGTTGAATCACACGGACCTTGATCCAGTCCGGGGCCGATATCTCTATTCAGGACTCTACAGGCAAGACTGCTTTGCATTACGCAATTGTTATGTGTTCCGCCATTGTCGAGGAACTAATAACGCCAGAACTGGCTGGCATCCCCGACAACGACGGCTTCACACCACTGCACATTTCTGCAATGTCTGGAAGCTTGCTTGCAACAAAAGCTATCACCATAGCTCTGCAGCATCAGGGTCGTTTCAAAGAGATGATGAATTTTGAAGACAGATCTGGAAAGACGCCTCTACAATATGCTGCACAAGAGGGATTTACAGAAATCGTCCAGCTGCTTCTGCGCCACAAGAATGTGGTAGAACAGGAACCTATCAGATCAGCGGCAAACCTCGCCGCTGTCCACGGTAACCTGGGGGCAATGAGTCTTTTAATAAGCAAGGCAAACGAGAGCGTAAAAAGCCAAATTCTTATTGCAGCAGCTGGTGCAGGACAATTGCTCGTGGTTCAGTACCTTTTGCGTGGAGGAGATCGTGTTTTGGCAAACATTGATGACAAAGGTCGATGGCCACTATGTGAAGCTGCTGCAAGAGGACACACAGAGATAGTCCACCTGCTGTTAAAATCGAAAGCTTCTGTGGGCGTGGCCGATGAGAAGCGTAGGACACCCCTACACCATGCGGCAGAAAACGGGATGGCCAAGGTTTGCCAGGTGCTTCTCCAGCAGCGACCTGACGTGGACGCCGCGGACGTTGACAGAAAGACTCCGCTGCATTTTGCTGCTGCTAAAGGCAACGTTGATGTTGTCAGACTCCTTGTGATGGAGAAAGCAAACGTCGAAGGGGTATCGCGAACTAGACAGACGCCTCTCCACCTAGCAGTCAGGAACCCAGACGTGGTAAAGCTGCTCCTCGATCATGGTGCAACGCCCAATGCAACAGACAGCCTCAAACAGACCCCCTTGCACTTGGCTGTCAGCTGCAAGTCTCTTCAATCGGTTCAACATTTACTTGCGAAGAAGGCGAGCATCACTGCTTTAGATGATGAAGGCCGGTCGCCATTGTACTATGCAATCGAGAAAGAAGAACTTGAGATTGTCAAAGAAATCTGCAAACACCGGGAAGGAGAGTGCAACCTTCTGACGGAATTGCTTTGGGCTGTCGAGTTTGCCGTTTTCCCTATCTTTCAGTACCTTCTTGACCTGGATAGCTCCAAAGCCTCAGAGCCTGAGCTATTACACAAAGCTGCGGGTGCTGAGTCAGAAGAAATCCTAGACCTGATCCTCAAGTCTGGCATTGGTACCAACCTCAAGTGGAAAGATAAAAGCGCCCTACATGCCGCAGCCTCCAACGGTCGTGTTGAGAATATCAATATCCTACTCAAACATGGGTCTGATGTAGACGCAATCAACCAGATCATGCAGACACCTTTACATATAGCGGCCTTGGAGGGTCACGCAGAGGCAGTTGAGACACTACTTGAAGCAGGTGCGGAACTCAACGTGCGAGACAAATATTCACAGTCCCCAGTGTATTTTGCCGCATACCAAGGTCACGTAGATGTCATGATAAAAATTCTTAAACACAATCCTGATATCAAAATTTCGGAAGAGCAAGACGGCTGGTTCCCAGTGCACGCTGGCGCTGACGATCTGGACATTACCCGGATACTTGTGGAATACGGAGCGGATCCGAATCAGCGCGGGGGCGATGGTATAACTCCTTTCATCGTGGCTGCTGCCTGGGGAAACCTCTCCGTAGTCGAATACCTTTCTGAGAAAGGAGGCGATGCTACTTTGCACACAGAAAATGGTGTCACAGCGTTACACATCGCTGTCGACAGAAACGATATCGGCATGGTCAAGACTTTGATAGGCCTAGGTGCGGGTCAATGCATCGACAAACAAGCTGTCGATGGGCAAACCCCACTGCATGTTGCTTTGGAGTCTTCAGAGTGTGACATTGATATGATCAAGCTACTCATCGATACAGGTGCAGATTCGAAATTACCAATGGATGATAAGACGCCCAACCTGGCTTTAGCTGTGAACTCACTTCGCCTAGATAAGATCGAATGGTTGTTGTCTATGAGCTCGGAGCCAAGATTGGATTTTGAATGGCCGCTGGACGACCTGATCTCGGCATATTGGAGAACCCTCTCTTTATACTGCCGGGATGTGACTAGCAACAAAGACATGACAGCCTCTGTGTATCCAGATATTATTAGGATGTTTATCAGGAAGAGTCCTAGGCTCATATCAACAGTTTCACCTGTTGAGAACGTCAATGCTCTGGAGATGTGCCTCTGGAAGCCTGGTAAACGGGGCCAGGAGGAGAAATTCGCTATCAATCTCCTTAAGCTCGCAGATGACCCTGGCATCGGAACAGGCTTCAATCCTCTACAACGCCGAGGCTCCAATCGGTCAGCTCTCGAACTAGGCGTGATCTCACGCAGAGTTATTAAGAAGGATTTCATCAAGCAGTGCGTGGAGTATATCCCCTCAAACATTGAGGACGCAAAGGCACTTGGTCTAGGGTTCAAAGAGCTACGTATCGCCACAGAACTTGACGAGCCTGATATGTGGAAACGTCTTGAGCCACTCGTGGAGCAGTACAGAGAATGTACTGATGATGATGGGTGGAACATTGACCATTATCTCCACCAGATTGCAGGCAGAGTTACGCTGGCCGAGAAAGCGAAGCTTCCATCTTTCGCATCCTGCAAGACGCCGCAAAGAGTATTATTCCCATTTGACTGGGCGCCTGAAGACTCAGATTCAGGAAAGCGGTTCACAATTGACGATGATGGGCTTGGCGTCAATCTTTTCCGTCAGTATTCCCTCTGAGAATATAGCGCCTAAAAAACTAACCTTCCATTAATCTAGTGCGCAAGAACAACCCGATATTCAGATTCATTAGCCTACGAGCGGATTATCCATTAACCCCACGGCCTGCTAGTAGTGCTGAAGACCACATACGGTATTTCGAGGTCAGGATATCATCGGAAACCCCATACACAGAGGACGAAAGTGAGAGTGCGAACTCAGATGATGATGGACAGAAATCAGGATCGGCTGTAAGCAGTAAAGAGGTGTCTAACAAGGAGCTTCCCTTCGCTATTGGCATTGGCCTCTGCGGCGAATTCACAGATCTGACAAACGCGATGACTGGCTGGAACCCGTGGACAGTTGGATACCATGGAGACGATGGTCTATTTCGCTTGCAAGATAGCCAAATAGGTGGTGACCCTGTGGAAGGCATTCCAAAATGCAAGTTCGGAAAAGGCGATGTAGTAGGGTGCGGGATCAACTATTCAAGTAATGAGTACTTCTTTACCTGTAATGGTAAAGTGGTTGGTAAGTCAACACTCTTCTTGCCTTGAATCTGATATCATCCGCCGGCCTGCTAATGTTGCGACAGGGAGTTGCAAAGACAAAGTGATTTTCAGGAAACTCTACCCTGTTATCAGCCATGAAGGTCAGCCGTGCAAAGTTAGTGTTATTTTCGACAGCGCGAAATTTGTGTGGCAACGGCCAAAGCCGAAATTGTCTCGAGCTCCTACTGGTAGTCACTGAGAGTAATAGTTATGGGAATACTAGAACCCTGGGTACTGTGGACTGGCTATCTGAATAATCTAGTTTTATCTAGCTTTCGAATAATTTCAGTACGACATAGTAGGCTGACGCATGTTTTACTGTTGCCAATCGTAAGTCTCCAATCCTTTCAAGTGGTAGTTACTACATTGCGCATGTATGTTAAAGGAGTAATGGGGGCAACTTTAAACCTGTACCATATCTTGACTCTCGGCTGTGCAGCGATTGGTTGATAATCAAGCTGATCGTTTGATGTATTCATCTCTGGCCCACGGTCTTGTGAGCTCGATGTTTCCATGACGAGGCACTGAACCTGAGCTTTGGCGTAAACCAACTCATTTCTCTAGGACGTTGTACCTTCCTCTATCATTTCTGTTATTGATTTTTCCTGATAGCTCCCAGTGTTTCTGGTGTTGGCACGTTGGCGGGATTCCTTGAGCATCTTTCGAGGTGATGACTCTAGCTGGGCACGTCCACATATCTTGAGTATCCTTTTTATAATTGGTTGCGATGGCAGATAATATTAACTGAGGGTCCTGCTGCCTAGGCCGCAGATGTTAATCTAGAAATCCAACAAGAAGAGCTGGCAATTTGCAAGGTGGCGGCAAATTAGTCAAATCTAAGGTTTTCCTCTTATCAGCATTGATGGTGTAGCAACTGGTTAGGCATTGTGGTATAATGTCTAAATTGTGAACAAGATGTGTTATTTGCAGTTGAGACCTGTGGCTCAGAGCTTATATCACCGTACAGAACCTAGTGCTAAGTGGCGGTACCGGGTGAGAATGAAGCGCTCAAGAGCTTGTCCAGGAGAATTGGCGCGTGTAGCGATGACGAATTCTCAATTTCGGTGAGTTACAGCGAGCCGATCAGCAAGTGAAGAGCTCATTGGTCTAGCCAGCCGTGAGCAAGGTAGCTGCCTCTTGCAGTACCCGCACATTGGTATTTGTGTCTTAAGTACAAAGTGGTACACAAAGCTATCTGAAAGTATTCCAAGGGGATTGGGCCTAGTAACGAAGACGTTGGACTTCAGTTTTCAGCTTTCAGCTGGTCTATATCAAAGTGGCGAATCAAGATGGAACTGTCGATCAGTATGTCCTGCTGATATGAAATATCTCATCTGGTAAGGCAACGCCTCGTATTGATGAGAGAGTCGTAGCGGGTATAATTCTGGATCTTCAAGTCGGTCAGGCTTGTACAGTTGTTGATCTTGTATGAGACAAAATAGGAATATTTTGGCCGAAGGCGCTTATCCTAACGCAATCCCTGTTATCAATCAAATAAGCATAAGAGTATGCATGTGGCCCAACAGGATGTCTGTATGCAAGATATAGGCCACATCATTAGTAAGAGCTTAGACGCTGTCCATTCGCAAGGATGATTGCTTTGTCAGAGTGGGCCATCGATAATGACAAATGAAAGCTTGAACACGATGTTTGACAAGACCAATAAAAAGGTGCCACTCGCCAGTCGGCCGACTGAACGCAGTAGCCATTGCCAGTTTGGGCAGCTCGTTTATTGAAAAGCGGTAGCTGAAAGTCGATACTAAATGCATCATTCCGAAAATGGACCCGCCGGAACGAAAGCACCGCTATATATGCATGAATCTCAGCCGCAATCTCGTTTAAGCAGACTGCATATCGAATTTATCCGCCAACGTTCTAGACTCAGGAATCATAGCTATAAAGCCAACCAAACTAAACTACAATTCATTTCGTAATTCCAAGGTTCCCAATATTCTCTTTCAGAGCCACGCCGCCAGTATGCAGTTCACTAACCTATACGCCCTTACCCTCTTTGCCACTTCCGCCCTGGCAGCTGATTGCTTCGGCAACGGGTACAAGGACCTCGAGAAGTTCGTCTCAGCATACTGGGATGCTCGTGAGAAAATGTGCAGTAACTCGGCCTGTACATACCAAGAGGCTTGCACTACCTACGGTTCCAAGACCGTAAAGGGATTGGCTGATATCACTGTACGAGTTGAACTGAAGCGCAAGAACACTGGCGGCAAGAAGGGATACAAGGACTGCTGGGTATGTTTTTTGCTTGTAGTTTATGACCTGTACTGACTGATGTTATCTTAGGATGCCACTGAGTATGTTTTTCGCTTTTTGCACTTTCATTATCTAACTGTTCTAGGAATATCATCAACCAGTGTGTAAAGGGTGCTACTCACCAGTTAAGTGGATCGTGGGAAGCAAATGGTCAACTGTACCAGGTCAATGGCTACTTCGATAACTAAGTGGAGTGATGTACAACGCGTGCTACGAGGCAACTGACATATCTTCCAAAGATACATCAGGAAATACATGGCTACAGCTGTCTTCGGAATAGATTGGCCTTGTAGATATACAGTCTTGTCGGTTTAAAGGAATACATATTTCTTACAGTAGTAGCCATTGTAGCGATTGATTTCGGTCTATATTGCTGATAATATAAAGACCAATCTACAACTACTACCGGCCTGTATCTTTAAACAATTCACCTTATTTTCGACCGTTTTCTCTGATCAGACTTTTCCTTGTTCACCCCCAGCGATAAAACTGGCTCGTTGATGAGGCATGTTCTGCTACAGTCGCGCGTCCATCGGCTCTTCATCGCTCGTCCAATTATGTTACTTCGAGGTCGGTGTTGTACTATTGGTTGAACACGCAATGATACAGGACGATAAGGTGACACTTACCCAGGCTTCTGCCTCTGCTAATAAATGATACTGCCCCCGTTCTAAAACTGCACAGGTTTCGGACGTGTCCCGTTCATAGTCGTAATAATGTCGAGCGACTCATCCTTCATAAGCTCTTCACGGCTTTGGCTGGTACCCAAAGTAGTGGAACAGCTCATCCTTCTCAATCGGATACTTGAGTTCCATGTTGAACCCAAGCAATTCCCTCATCTGGTGCTCCATGGCACGCCCAATCCTGCCTGTGTTGTCATACTGCCTCACTATCTTGCATTACTCATATTGACCATCCCAATCCTCTTTTGCAGCATCGCCAGACTCAACCAACTCACGAACCATCTTGTCTTTGAACAAAACCGTCGCGAAATCAATAAAGAAAGGCTCAAACATCCAGGCGTGTACAATCACGTTGAAAGGTGAGCAATCCTGAAGAATGATCCCGCGCTGGTTGAATTCGAATGTTGCGTCAACGGCTTTCTGCATAATCGATGTCCATGCTTCCTGCGTCGTAGGAATAGCACCCCTTCCACAAAGAGTCTCTACTTTCCACTCTGGGATGTAATCAAGGAGGATTCCATGGACGGCTTCGTACTCGGGAAATGCCATGTCGGCACCTGCAAGACGTACCAGTGCACGACGCGTTGGAATTGTAATACTCTGATCCAGAGTTTGTGGCAGGTCAGGGGTAAGAAAAAGACCAGCACACTGGATCGTCATCTACGCAATTGTTTACAGTATTGTTACTATGTCTTGCGTCTCTTGTTAACTACATTGAGATCTTTACTAACGTTTAATAAAAGTACTTAGAGAATGTTAAATACTTTAACACTAAATTTACCCTTCTTCCATCCTCCAATGGCCTCCCCACTCATTAAATCAAACACGTAACACTCGCCAACCAACCGATAATATTTTCCGACTCGTCGTAGAACAAATGGCGTAGCTCCCCCGAACAGAACGCACAGAATATCATTCTTCTCCATGATTCTTGGCCCGAGACCAATGTAAGATAAGTCTTTCGTGAAGAATAGCCTCCGTTCATACGCTGCGTCTAGATGAAGACTGAACAGGTTGGCATCGCGATCGCTATTTAAATGTGGCGAGAACTGGTACTTAGTTGTCTCACGATCAGCATCGAGTTCATCCTTAGAACCCGAGTCGCGAAACTGATGATACACTTGCGAGAGGTACTGCCAAAAATGACTTAAAGGCTGATCACTCATCCTTTCATGATCGTTCAGGCTCCAATTAGCCGTTAGAGTGACCATAAATGCTCGTGCGATTGCTTCGGTTGTGGGATATCGCTCCTCAAGCCGCTGGCAGGCTTCCTTCCATGCAAACCAGATATCACGACTCTTGAATGAAACGAGCTCAGGTTTCGACATAGCTCCATGAACGGCATTGACAGTATCGATTTCCAGACCTTCTAGGCCAAGAATATGGTCAGGTAGATCTTTGGCCACAACCGCTGGGCGGCCTGCGGAAGAATGATTTAGTGTCTCTACCAGGCAACGCGCCGTATGATCATTTTGATCCCAATTAAAATAAGATAGTCTGTCCCACTGTGCCTGTGCTGTGAAATCAACTACCCATGAAGAATAGCGATCCCAATCAGGAACATAGCGGATAAGAGAAAGGACAGCCAAACTTCTTGTCGACGTAACAATATGACGGGTAACATCACGAAAGACTTGCTCCACTGGTCTCTCATAGTTTGCTTGCAGTGATAGTGGGAGCTTTCCTGTATCGGCTTCTTTGGTCAATGCCAAAAGGGAGTACACCTTATCTCGCGGTTCCGATGCCTTGAATCGTATTGATTTGTTGAGTAGCGTAGTTAAGTCCCATGGTAATGTCGATTGCACTAGTTCATTGAACAGTTTCAGGGATCTAAGCGCAGGGATTGTTGGTGATTTGAGACTGATATTGAGAGGGGTAAATTGGTAACACATGGACAATAGCCACGATGCCGCGGGCACAAACTTTTCCCATGAAAGCTCTTGGGTTCCACATATCATTTGCGGAGGGACCTTTGACAGGGCCGCTTCTTGTATAACCCATGATCTGATGAACCAAGGTCGGGATAAGATTTGACCAAACGCGATCCAAGCAGGGTCTTTGGCCGATGGAAGCCCTATGCTTAGATACTCATCCCAGGTATATCGACTCCGCCTCCTTGTACCATTAGGGTTCAGATCCTGTTCGTAGAGGATTGACATCCGATCTACCAAGCTCAAAATCGTCTCCACATTCGGGACATTCGTTCCTAGCCAAATGATTGTTCCAAGGGACAGAGAATATATATGTTTCATCATATCGACTTGAATAGCTCGTTCCTTTTTGTCATCCTGATTGATACAGATTTGGTCAATCCAAATCCATTCAGTTTTGCGATTGGTAAGTAGTCCTAAGGCATTGATCGCTTCTTTGAGATGCGGGGTAATCATGAGTGTTTGAGCATTGCATCGCATTGAACTTGATCTCTCTGAAACTCCCCAACAGTAACTCAGTGAGTGATAGGGAGGGGAGTGGCCAATGTCGAATGAGGTTACTTCGAGTTCTTGATCTGTTTTTGTAGTAGCGGGTAGTCGTAGGAGTCGAAATGATCGCTCAGATAATGGCAAATAGATTGACATAATTGCTAGTAATAGTCTCGTTAGCTTTTAAGTATGTGAATGTAATCAGTCAAGCATAGGTAGTTGTTATCACCATGTCTCGGAGAAAGTGGGCTGTTGACTTGATAGTGTGATGAAATATCCTGATGAGTTTTACCGATTGCAGAATTGTTTAAAGGCTATGCTTGTAGGCCTTGCTGGCTTGGGTCTTAGATAAGCTCAGCATGCAGCCTGAGCCTGAAAAGGAATGCGGGAGGCGCTGGCTGGCTGGGTAAAACCCTGAGAGAAGAGAAAATAACTTACGCGCCCCAAATCCTTGGCATCCATCCGGCTGAAAGCCATTGCATAGTCGCTCCACATCACCATATACTGAGCAGAGTTCTTGGTTGGCTGCATTAACCGCATTGGAAATCAGGCTCTATTGTCGTTAGGCAGCAATGCAGACGCTGGGTACTCCTGTTTATTGGAGAAAATCATCACTATCCCTGCCACGCCTCATTGCCTTTTTCCACTTTCGCATGTGGCGCTTGGAGGCTGTACCGACTTGCCAATACCCTTCTGGCACATGCAGCCACGGCTCGGTCTGGGCATGCTAGTTGATATCGAGCAGCAATGATCGTCGATATCGTTGAAAGCCACTGAGTGCGATTTCACAAGCCTGACCCGGTCCTACCTTTGCTATAATACCTGTCCTCCCGTAATCAAATCTCACACACAGCCTCAGCACTAATTCGTTTCATTGCGCCAATCATACCAGTAACTCGTTTTGCTGGGGAAAATTACATAATAGATACGGAGCACCCATATTGTCATGCTGGTCCATGGAACCGACAAGCCTGACTTTACAGCTTGACCGTTTTCCAACCAATGCCTGCATAGGCAACACAAAGCACCATGACAAACTACGATATCTATACCATTGGCTGGATTTGTGCTATCCGAGCCGAACTTGTTGCCGCCTGCGAGCTTCTTGACGAGGAAATTGATGAGACTGTACCAACGCCAACAAATGATAACAACACCTACACCCTTGGAAAGATCGGACAACATCATGTTGTTATCGCAGCGCTACCTCGGGGACAGTATGGACTGACGAGTGCTGCAAGTGTTGGTAGGGATATGGTGCGCACCTTTCCTAATGTCAGACTTGGCTTTATGGTAGGCATTGGAGGTGGCGTCCCGACTGAGTATGATATCCGTCTGGGTGACGTTGTGGTTGGGTCCCCTTCATACCGTAGTGGCGGCCTAGTCCAGTATGATCATGGAAAAGCGACACAGGATACAGGTATAAATATCATGGGAGCTTTGAACCAGCCTCCGATCTCTATCTTGACCGCCATCACTAAACTGTCCGCCTTACATGAGAGGAAAGGAAACAACTTGAAGCAAACAGTCGAGAAAGTACTGAAAGAAAACGAGAATCTCGTGGAACATTATGAACGGCCGCATAAGGACACCGATAGGCTCTACAAAGCTGAGTTCGTTCATCCTTCGGGTATGACGAGCTGCTCGACTGCATGTCCTGAGTCAAACCTCATCCCGAGACAACCGCGCAAAAGGCACGAGGATAGTCCCAGGATTCACTACGGTCTTATCGCCTCTGGCAGTCAGCTGATGGAGGATGCTATAGCGCGAGACAGACTTGCTGTGAAGGAGCATGTGTTGTGCTTTGAGATGGAGGCAGCTGGGCTAGCCAACCATTTCCCTTGCATTGCTATCAGAGGCATATGCGACTATTCCGACTCCCATAGAGGTCGCGACTGGCAGGGATATGCGGCACTCGTGGCGGCAGCCTATGCAAAGGAACTCCTACTCCAGATCCCGCCTAAGAAAGTCGAAGAGGAGAAGAAGATGAAGGATATTTTTGATGAGAGTCAGTAACCGATTAGCTTTCTATATTATTGGATTTATAATAATTGGCAATATAGTTCGTGAGCCCATACTTGAGACAAAAGAACAGGTTGGAGCCATGTATCGCAACGAGCAAAGGGAAAAAGAACTCAAGATTCTTGACTGGCTCAAAGCGGTCGATTATTCTTCTCAACAAGAGAGCTTGATTCAGCAGCACCAGCTAGGCACGGGCCAATGGTTCACCATTTCCAAAACTTTCCAAAACTGGCTGGAGACCAAGAATACCCTCCTTTTTTGTTCCGGAATGCCTGGAGCAGGAAAGACGATGACTGCAGCTATCACCATCGACTACCTGAAAAACAGATTTAGTAACGATCACGGAACCGGTGTCGCGTATGTGTACTGCAACTACCAAAGGCGAAACGAGCAGAAAATCCACAATTTGTTTGCGAGCCTGTTACAACAGCTCGCGCAATCGCTACCCTCTTTCCCTGACGCCTTGCAATCCCTCTACGTGGAGAGAGGAAATGGGAGGGGAAGACCATCGCTGGAGGATATCACCAGAACACTTAGCGGTGTCATAAACTTATACGACAGAGCATTAATTATTGTTGATGCCCTAGACGAGCATCAGGAAACGGAAACTCTCTTCTCTGAACTTTGTTCATTACAGGAACACACCATGGCAAATATTTTCATTACTTCGCGCCCCCCCAGCCAGAACCTCAAAAACAAGCTTCACGGTTGCTTGATGCTGGATATACAGGCCGACGACCACGACGTGAGGCTGTACATTGATCAGCGAATGACAAATATTCTGGTTCTAAGCGATGAAAACACAGAGATCCCAGATAAGATGAAACAAGACCTCAAAAAGCTAATCAGAAAGAGGATAAGCGAGGTTGCGAATGGAATGTAAATATCTCGGTTCATGATGAGCTTAAGGAAAGCAACCTGATAACAAGTCACAGATTTCTCCTTGCCCGATTTCACCTCGACAGTCTCATGAACAAAACGAAACCCAATGACATAGAGGCTGCTTTGCGGGACCTCCCCACTGGCCCAAATGCTTACCAAGACGCATACGAGAAAACCATCAAAAGAATTGCAAGCCAACATGAGGAACAACGAGACCTAGCGAAGAGAACACTAACTTGGCTCACACTTGCAAAAGAGCCTCTCACAAAGGAGCAACTTCGGACCGCACTCAGCATACGAGAGGGAATCTCAGAACTCGGCGACGGAGACTTGGAGAGCACCAACATCATTCTCCATGTTTGTATGGGTCTAGTCAAGATTGAGGAAGGCTACGGCGACAGAACTGTTAGTTTGCTACATTTCACAACAATGGAGTACCTAAAGGCCAATCCAGATTCCCTTCTATCTCTGGAATCTGCGGATGAGCGAACGATTATAGCTAGTTCATCAGATTCGGCAGCTGAGAGAAAAAAGAAAGCCCGACGATATTACGAGGGGAGGATTACCGCATCCTGTGGGATTTATCTCCGATTCGCGGCATTTAGAAGTGGACAATGTGAGGTGGAAACGGAGCATTCATTTGAATACAAATCGAGGCACATGGACGAAACCAAGAGCATCTTGAGAAGGCGACCCTTTACATCGTCGGATATGTACGAAACCAAGCGCATGCTAGAAAGGCGACTCTCAGAGCATCCCCTGTACTCTTATGCGGCAAAGAACTGGATATATCATGCTCGTGAGACAGAATCCCGCTCCGAAGTCCTTGACTTTCTGAAAAGCGAGCTTCATACGAGCGCATCAAGTCAATTGGTCCCTGCGTTTCGATCGGGGCTATATGGCATTCGGTTCAGATACGAGTCAGTCAAACTGGGTCGTGTAACTGGGCTTCATCTGGCAGCATATTTTGGACTTGACGTGGAAGCCGCTGCTTTGTTGAGCAATGGCATGGAACCAGATGTGAGAGATGGTTGGGGTAGAACACCATTGTCATATGCCTCTGAAGAAGGGCACATAGCAGTAGTGGACCAGCTTCTGGGTTACCCAGTTGACCCAGAGTTCAGAAGCGATGATGATGGGCATGGCTCACCACGCACGGCATTATCTCATGCAGCAAGAAGGGGTCACGCGGAGGTTGTTACCGTATTGCTCAAAAAAGGATTTGTAAACCCTGATTCGACGCCCTCAGTCAATCATGGTGAGTTGCACAGAAGCCCATTATCATTTGCCTCGGAAGCTGGATATGTGGCCGTTGTCAAAATACTTCTTCAGCAGAAAGGGGTAGAGCCAGACTCCAAATGCCCCGCCTCCCGTACGCCATTATCATACGCCACTGGAGCAGGACATCTGGTCATCGCGAAGCTACTACTGGAGACAAAGAAAGTGGACCCTGATTCAAGGGATGGAAATGGTTTAACAAAACGCGGGAGAACCCCACTATCATATGCAGCAGAGGGTGGCCACAAGAGCTTAGTTAAGCTGCTCCTTGAAATTAAGGGGGTTAAACGTGATTCCAAAGACCTCTCTAACCGTTCGCCATTATCATTTGCGGCTGGAGCTGGGCATGAGACCGTCGTTGAGATACTCCTTGCGACAAAGGATGTGGATCCCGACTCAAAAGACAATGCGGACATGACACCCTTATGCCATGCAGCATCGGCTGGCCACGGACCCGTGGTAAAGCGACTGCTTGCGATTAAGGACGTTCACCCTGAGCCCCTGGGCGATGATAGCCGCCCAACACGGAACCTCACCACTGGCAAAACCCCATCCCTTGACGACATGATCATGTTATTGCTAGCTAATGGAAGGGTCGACCCGAACGCTAAAGATAGCAAGGGTTGGACACCACTATTCCATGCAGTAATGAATGGCCATGGCGAAACAGTCGATTTGCTACTTGCACGAGAGGACGTGGATGTCAATGCTCAAGATAACTCTGGACGGACAGCACTGTCCAATGCAGTGAACTATCCTAGAGCAACATTTGAACTATTACTTGATCATCAAGGCTTAAAGCCTGATTTAAGTGATAACAATGGACGGACGCCACTTTCATACGCAGCAGAAAGGGGGAATATAGAGATGATAAATCTACTACTGGGAAACGAGCACGTGGACCCTGACACTCAGGATGCTTCTGGACGGACGCCACTCTCATACGCAGCACAACGGGGGAATGATTTGGAAGTCGAGCTACTGCTCAAGGAGGATGGAGTGGATCCTAACAGCAGAGATGCTTCTGGACGAACGCCACTCTCATACGCAGGAGAAAAAGCAGGGCAGGAGGTTTTTGAGCTACTACTTGCAGATGATCGTGTGGAGGCGGATCTCGAAGATATTTCTGGACGAACACCACTCTCGTATATTGCAGAAAGAGCACAGGAAATGATTGACAAGTTAAATAACAGCAGTGGCTACCGCTACTTCGGAAGCAGAGCTGCAGATCACCGACAGTGGGACACAGAGAAGCTGGATTGTATGACAAGGCTGATTCAGAAAATTCTCACAGAGAAGAGAGTAAATCCTCTCTTCAAGGACAATCAAGGGCGGACACCGGTAGATATTATGCCAGAGTTGAGATATTATAAGAAACGGCTATAGGTTGGAAGATAGTATATTGTCGAAGGGAAAATCGGAGAACCGACATATTATGGGGGTGATGCGGAATTAGATAGGGGAGAGATCTTGAAGTATAAAGTTTTTTCTTGTAATCGGCGAGGTGAGTTATTTGCAGAGTCCTGTAATCTTTAGTACGACACCACTGATAGAGCTTACATTCTACACAGCATATACTGTGATGCCTGCGTTTATCCGAGCTATTATATTGGTGCACTCGGTTTCGGTCCGAGTCTAGGTAACGATGACTCAGCAGTCCTGGATCTTAGCCGTCCGGCTGACCACTGAGGCAGGATGAAGTCGTGGACATGCAGTACCTGAAGAAACAAAGTCATGTACTTCCTACAGTGATGAGAGCTTTGAACAGGTCATGTCACCTGTCCAACCTGTGTTTCTACTGCGCGGCCACTCCTGAAGATCCATCTCCATAGTCTGCACGGCATTTCCAGTGCCCAACAGACTCTTTAGCAGGAAATTCGGATTTGTAACTATATTCCCGCTGGATGCCGTTTAGATTGCTAAGGATTTTATACTCCTTCCATAAGTAATTCAAAGGCTTTGTATAGTTATTCCGCACTTCTTTTATACTTAACCACTCTCTTACAATTTTCCATCGAGTGTACTAGCTTCTATAATGCGAGCTTCAGCAGCTCCGAGCTTTGTCTAAGGCCTAAGAATAATACTTTATAGATTAATTTCTCGCGCTCTTAGAAAGACAGAGCGTAAAAAAGAAAGAAAGAAAAACGATGCTATTGGCTTCCTTAATGCATTGAGAAATAGTCAGCAACCGCTTGTTCCAAGATAAGCCGAGAATCTTGTAGACTAGTTGGTGATGGAAGGAAAGCTCACAAAGAGCCTATTATAACAATCGTTATGCTAGAAAGCACGTGACCGACCCCAAGAAACGAATAAACTTAGGCAGCTTCAACTCCACAAGTAGCTCCAGTAATAACAAGATATGGAATTTACGAAATTGGCTATGAACAGTGGGTCCTGTGAAATTGCATCCAGCTAGCCGATAAATCATTAAAAATAGATAATTCTCACGTCATGGTGCTCTAGGGTGCTCTAGGCAAGCTCAAAGCTCGCAAGGCCCACTCAGCTTCACTTCAACAAATCATAGAGCTTGACAATCAGGCCTATGAGCCACCGTTCATGGTGAATTGGTCGAGTAGGGTAGGTAATGAAAAGACCAATATAAATAAAAAGCGAATAATTGCAGATTTATCTTATAAGTATGGGGTATTTTTATATAATAAGTAATTGATTTTACAAACAAGCTGACAGAATTACCCTCGCGTTTAACTGATAGGAAAAGAAAGGCTGGCTTGACATAATTGGGATATTGGTTCAATACATGCACTCGTCAGAAAGGGAGGTATGAAAAAAAAGATTGTTCGTCATATCTACACAAACAGCTAGAAACAACTAAGCTATTCTATTATTATCATTAGATAACACATCCTCTAAACTAAAAGTGCTTACTTGCAGGCGAAAACTGCAGAGATAGACCACGTGACTAAATCTCACAGCCTCATTTTGGAGGCCTAAGAACGCCTCACCGTCTCGTTACATCACCATGCATCGATCTTTTCTTGGCTTGCCATGACCCCTCAAGGCGAATTTCTGTCGAAGAATAAAGTCCCGCCGGATTCCATACCTTCGACCGGACTTAGTGTCGTTTACGAGCCGGAGACTGACAAGCCAATAGTTGAGTAAGTAACGCGAGCTGCGTGAGATATCAAGTCAATTGAAACATAGCAGCATCGTCATGGTCCACGGCCTAAAAGGCCACCCTTACAAAACATGGAGATATACCACATCCTCTAAAAAGAGAGACAAGCAAGAAACACGACCGCAAGAGGAGACGTCCAAACCGAGAGGCTCCAAGAGAGTGGAGCTCAGACAGACTATCAGAGCTTTTATGAATGGGTCATCCAGGAAGAGTCGCCAGGATAGCATTGTTTCTGACATTTCAGGCACCACTATTTCTACTACTATCGATAGCAGTGAATCTACAGTATTCTGGCCTGCCGATTTGCTCCCGACAATATGTACGAAGGCCCGGATACTGACCTTCGGATATGATACGAAGATAACGAAATACACTTCGGGTCCCGTGAACACAAACAGTATTTTCTCCCATGGAAAGGATTTCCTGTTTTCCTTGGGCCGATGCCTGGTGCCTGGCCGTCCGATGATATTTGTAGCCCATAGCCTCGGCGGCGTACTGGTAAAAGAGGTGACTGACTTGTATATCTTTATTTTATCAGCACATTGCTTACCAACCATCCAGATGCTTGCTCTATCTTTCACATCAAAGACTCCAGAACACAAGGGAATTGTAGAATCGACAGCAGCCATAATATTTCTTGGAACGCCCCATCGAGGAAGCCCTGAACTCTCGGCAATCGGCGAGTGGGCTCGGTCTATGCTCAGCACTCTGCACTTCCAGACAGCAACAGCAATGCTGGACACTCTCGGCCTCAAGACAACGGATCTAGAACGCGCCCATGAGGCATTTTGCAGGATTTGGCATCAGTATGACTTCCAAGTCAAGACATTTCAAGAAAGCCTTGGGCTCACTGGAATCGACTTGGGTGTTCTGGGAAATAAGGTCGTGCCTCATGAGTCTTCCCTGATCGGGGACCCTAGAGAACAGGCAGAAACCTTGCAGGCTAATCACCTACAGATGTGTCGCTTTAGCAGAGCTCAGGATCCCAATTATATCAAAGTTGCTGGAGAACTTCGAAGATTCTACATTGCCATTCAAAATGCTCAACTTAAGTACCCAGGTGGGACCAAGCCAAGCAGCGATGTATCCAATATTGGAAGCACTCCGAATACTCCCCTGGATAAGAAAGATTTAAATACCTTTCTCAAGATACTACACTTCGATGGGATAAATACTCGACGAGAGTCTATCTTGCCTCCTTCAGCGAATACTACAGAGTGGCTATTTCACGATCCAACCTCTAGCCAGTGGTGCACAAGTCCAAAAGCAGCCGATCGCCTCTTATTCATAAAGGGAAAACCAGGAGCCGGCAAATCAACGCTGATGAAGAAGGCAGTACGACACATACAGGCTGTTCTTGAGCGTGGGATATGCGCTAGCTTCTTCGTGGACGCTGGAGGTCTTCCATTGCAACATTCTCCAAAGGGAATATATCAATCTTTGCTGTGTCAGTTGTTGCCGCTTAGGAAAATATGGACGGCCTCTCCTGACTCTCCAGCCTTGCGATATTTGACAGATACTATTCGTATGGCTCTTGACGACCCATCGGTCGTCTCCACCGAGGGTCAACTTCAGACTCTCCTAACGGACACGCTTGAGGTCCTGTCATCTACTAGTACGCCTATTTGGATTTTCCTGGATGCCCTTGATGAGTTAGAACTGATGCAGCGACATCAAATTGAATTTTGGAGGGGGCTGGTCTTTTCCACCAAGTCTCAAACTCTGAGGGTATGCCTATCTTGTAGGCACTTCCCCAATGTCGCTGTGAATGGCTGTCTGGAGTTGGTGTTAGACGCTTGTAACAGTCAGGACATTTTTACCTATACCAAAGACCGACTTGAAAGCCATGTCTCACAAAGCGAACCGCATTGGAGAAGATTGCTCGAAAAAAGGATAACGTCTCTGGCATCAGGAGTCTTTCTATGGGTGGTGTTGGTACTAGATGACATTCTCGCCAAGTATGATCAAGGCATCAGTTTACAAGCTCTGATGCGCCATGTCGAATGGATGCCAACAGAGCTTGAGAAACTCTATACTAGAATTCTGGGTGACCTCGCGCCAAACGAGGGGCAATTGGCGGAAAAGGTGTTTCAATGGGTTTTCGCATCAACCAGGCCTTTAAGACTTGATGAATGGCATCATATACTAGCCTTCATGAGGCCATCACGGCCACTTTCCCTTCAAGAATGGCGAGAGTCGGATGATTTCACAGAAAGCGATGAGCAGCTTGAAAGGAAGATCAAAACCTTGTCAAAAGGCTTACTCGAAGTGAGCCACAAGCTATCAGAAGCTTCAAACGGCAAATTTGCGGAAGACTCTTCTGTTAACGCGGGTGCAGGATCTCTCGACCACGAACAAGGGTCGTCTCGTGTTGTGAAGGCTATTCACCAATCAGTATACGACTTTTTCATACATAACCAGGGGTTTGCCCTTTTTGGCTCGGACAGTGCCAATCCTCTTACAGATTGCCATTGTACAATCGCAAACACATGTCTCAACTACATCCTTATTCCAGAGTTGGATGAATACGTTATCGCTCGACAACGCATCAAGATGGCGAGTGTAGCGACCTCCTCGGTCCCTTCATTGACACCCCCCCAACAGCCTCGAAAGGCCAATAGTTCACAAAGAAACCGTGAAGTGGACAATATAATCGAAGACCTTGAACAAACTCTGTCACTAGATTCAGTTCAGATTGTTGAAAACTGGCTCGCTGGAGGAGATATACCGTCCTATACAGAAAACGCACTCTGCCCTACCAGTTATTGCGCATCTCGTGATTCTATAGGAGTCGTATCGCGAGCCCTCGAAGACTACCCTGCACTCCTTATATATTCCATCACTGAATTACCATGCCACATCGACTTCGCCCTTACAAACAGCCCGAATGGAAATAGCGCCCAGCTTCAATTGAGGCTTGAGGACAAAGGTTTCGGAGAACGTCTTGTAGCACTCCAACAAGGGAAACGTGACAGAGACCACATTATTTATTTCTTAGAAAATCTCGCACTCCACAAGCCAAGGTTAGATCAGGTGCTCCAAACCCAGTTCTAAAGTTGGGACAACTGACAAACTGTCCACCATAGGAAATACAAGCCGGACCAATTAGATCGACAGCAAGGCGTCATATTGCCTGACCTACCGCAACCACTCTCATATAGCCCACAGCAAGGCCCAAGACGACTTTCATATAGTCTACAGCAAGGCCCAAGAAGACCAAGAAGTATCGCGAGCTTTGGCTCTGCGAGCAGCTACAGTAACCGTAGTCTGAAGTCATTTCGCCTCTAGTCCATATATCGGACAATATTCTCAGTTTATAGTACATACTCAAACTTGGCATTTGCTGAAGCTTGGCATAATGTCTCCGACTGTTATGTATCTTTCTGTTGAACTTTGTGACTCTTATCCAATCAGTTCCTATACCGAGATCTCTTAGCTTCCGGGAGACGACTGTCCGGATCTCGCCCTCGGAAGTCGTACGTGGATCAGCGGGGTCCGGGTCTCGTCCTGGAGAAGCTAACCACTGCATTTCCTGGGGTAAATCATGCGGCAGGGATATACTGGGGAAATTGCTCCAATTTGTCAAACTATCCCAACCATCACGACATCTCTAGCTTCCATTCTCTTTCATATAACACCTCCCTCATCCACAATTGAACCCATGATGAGTCTATAACAGCCTCAACAATTCATCATGGGCGTCTTTACCAAATTCCGCTACTTCAACCGTCGCCTCGCGCTTTCATGTGTGTTGATTGCGGTGTCAACGTTCAACTATGGCTTCGATAATCAAGCTTTCGCCACTACGCAGGCGATGGACTCTTTCGATAAACAGTTTGGTGTTTGGGATGCGAAAAAGAAACAATATGTTCTTGAGCCATCGTGGCTTTCACTATTCAATAGTTTGAACTACATTGGATTTGCTGCTGGTAAGCGCGCCGAGACCTTGGCGTTGCTTTGCTAATCATGTGCAGGTGTTTTGATCGGTACTTGGATTTCTTCGCGATGGGGTCGACGATGGTGTATGTTTGCCATGAGCGTGTATGCTCTGGGCACAGCGACTATCGCTGTTACATCCTTTCACCGCGAACAGATCATGGCCGCACGAATTCTTAATTATGTCTACGTCGGCATGGAACTCGGTGTCGTTCCAACCTTCCAGTCGGAAATCGGTATGCGACGTCTACATCTTCATCAACCATAGCTTCATCGCTAACAAAGACAGTGCCCGCTCAGGCTCGTGGTTTCATGGTAGGATCATACCAACTCAGTCTCGCAGTCGGCGGTCTCGTCATCAACAGCATTTGTTTCGGAACAAGCTCCCTCCCCGATAATCGCGCCTGGCGAATTCCCCTCGGAATGTTCTACATTGTCCCATCCATAGTCGTCGCGTGCATCTGGTTCGTCCCCGAGTCACCCCGTTGGCTGCTTCGACAAAATAGAGTTGAGGATGCTCGAAAGAGTCTTGAAGATATTCGCAAGGGAGCTTTTACAGACGAACAAATTGAGGCTGAGTTTCAGGAGCTTCGTGTTTCCTTGGAGCAGGAGACTGAGCAGGGGCGACTTGTTGAGCTTCTACGGGGTCTCAACTTCAAGCGAACTCTCATTGTAATGGTGGTCAACTTCTTCCAGCAGGCCAGTGGGCAAGCATTTATGTCACAGTATGGTACCATCTACGTCAAGTCGCTTGGGACCATCAATCCATTTGGGTTCAGCTTGATCACCTCGGCCATTAACATCGTCACCATCACCTGCATTCTCCTCTGGACAGACATTATCGGAAGACGGTATGTATATTGCTCATGACTTCTTGGAGCCATACTGACAGAAGCCAGTGTCCTCATGATTGCTTCATCTTGTACCATGTTTGCCGCCATGATCACAATGGGAGGCCTCGGTATTGAGTCTCCTGTCGATGATATGAGAAAGAAAGGCGTGGTAGCCATGATGGCTGTGTTCGCTAGTGGTTTCTCCATGGGCTGGGCGCCTCTGGTTTACGTTGTTACTACCGAGATCTCGGCTCTTCGCCTTCGCGACCTTACCTCACGCGTTGGTTTCACCACCAATGTCATCATGAAGTACGTCCTCGACTTCCCATTAGCTTGGATGATCAGTGCTAACAAAGCTCCAGCTTCGCCGTCAACTTCAGTATCCCATACCTCACCTTCGACAAGTATGCCGGTTTGAACAGCAAAGTCGGTTTCATCTTTGGAGGCCTTATGGCTATTGCCATCGTGTTCGTATACTTCTGCGTTCCCGAGTGCAAGGGCAAGACTCTGGAGCAAGTTGACTTCTTGTTCAACCAAGGCGTGCCGATCCGAGATTTTGGAAAGGTTGATGCTGCTGAGCTGATGCGGTCGGTACAGGGGGAGGATAATCTGACTAAGGTGCACTCTGACCATGACAAGGACACTACTGTGACGGCGGAGAGCCGTGTCTAGGTATTTATAACTGCAAGTTGGAGTGTAGATATATATTCAGATTTCAACTAGCTAAGTTCAATATTGAGAACTACTGGCATCGGTATAAGCATTCATTTGAAGATCAAAAGGGTCCAAAGGGAACTCAAGATCTTGGTCTCGAAATACCATATCTGTCGAATTGATCGAGTCATAGCTGATAAGTGGGCACCCTAGTGACGAGAGCGAGTCGAGGGACCCATTGCCAGTCGATCCAGTAAGGCCTTGTTCGTCATTTGGAATGGGAAATGACCAGATTTCTTGGGCTAAAGAATTCTCACGCGCTGAAGATCCGGTAATGTCATCAGGTATCTCTTCATCTGGGTTAGAGTCTGGAGGTCTGATGGCTGGATCTTCTTCTTCCTCATCATCTGGGGCAAAAGCATGCTTGGAGCGACGATGCAGCTTCTCCTGTAGCCTAAGAGCTCCGGGACGCGCGCTTCTACGATGGCTGTTAGTTGGGAACCTAATGGATGATTATGATAACTTACGGGGAGCCAGGCGATATATGTCTCGTACCCAACCTCGGGATAAGGTTCTCGATATCAGTAATCTGATGACTTGTTAGCTGGGCGTTTAGTGTCATGGAGTTTCGTCTCACGCATGAAGCAATGCAGCCACCCTTAGCTCGGCTTTCTGACACGGTGAGTAGAATATCCATGAATTTCTGTTTGATTACGGGCAGTGAATTTTCTCCATGTTTTGGAAGCATGGCAGCTAACTTGTCGATCATTTTGACGAATTGGTACGTCACAGCAGCAAATGTGTTTGTTCCAACACGACTGCTCGTTTCCATTTGACGAACTTTAGACCACATGTCAATGAATCTTAAAGCGGTTTGTAGGCATTGTTGCTGACAGTAATCAATGTACTCTCTCGGGGTCTGGCTGGCCGCTTCTGGCGACACAGCTTCTCGGATACCAGGGATTAGAAAGCGGTGTAGATCACAACGTGAGCTGAAAAGCAATGTGTGAAGTGTCGTGTATGTACGTGCTTCATCGGAGTGGCACATGATCATGAGCCTGGTTTCATTAAGTTGCAACTCGTCTGGTAGTGATTCTTTAAAAGAAGTCAATTCGAGGTCCAGTGCACGTAGCTGCCCTCGGCTGGCATATGGACTGGTTCCACTGAGAATGACCTGTCTGGTGTATCTGAGAACCCTGTCACGAATGTCATAAAGACGCATCAGATATGCCAAAACATTTAAGTCAGTGTCATTTTCATTTCTGCTTCGTAGAAATGGCGTTTTCGATTTTGACCCAAGCTGAAAGTTATGGTGGCTGCTCGGCAATCTGATATGCATTCGCTGCGTCGGGCAAACAGTCAAGTCTTCAATACCCCCAGAGAAGATTTTGTCGATAGAGTAGATAGACCACATCAATCGCCGAAGACATTCCTGTCTTACCGGGTCTATAGTGGGACGTTCGTAATTGAGTCGCTTTGTAAAGGCTACCCTGGAGGCGATAGAAAGCAATACCCAGACGTCTCCTTTGAAACGCATTGAGAAGAGGAATTTGATGACCAACATTAATGCTTGGAGGTTTGATACAGACATATCACCCATGTGATTGACTAATTCATGCTTGACTTGTTTCATCCATGAAGGAGCTGTTGAGTTTTCCGAATCATATGAGAGAGAAAGCCGTAAAGCTGAGGCGCAAATAGCTTTTAGTAGGGGTTTCTCAAGCTTGCCTTGACTCCATTCAGCAATTGTAGTAGCTCGATGAAGGAAAACACAGTCAGCAATATCGGTCTTGTCAAAATAGGCATCGAGATATTGGCGGATCGTGTCTCTACTCTCAAGCTCAAATACCCTGGTTCGTTAGCAATTGGCAGGGTCCCGCAGAAGCAAAACATACCGTTGAGTATCGCCAGTTACATTATTAGACATATTCATTGGCGAAGCTTGACTAGGTACCGATCCATATGGTGTTTGGGTAGTATTGGCCGGCGACACCTCCATGCTAATGTCTACACTGGAGATCTCCCTATCATCTCCAAACTGGCATTCCTGCCCTTGAGCTCGGCACCGGTTGCAGGGATTCGTCCCGGAACACTTCGCCTTCGCAACCCGACAAGAATCACACGCACGAGTGACCCGACGCCTCTTGATTCCGGCTTGAGTCAAGTCTGGGTCTTGAATGTAATTATCGGCTGGCTCGGGAGTATTGGCGACATAGCTACACGCCAAGTCCAGCCGCTCACAGCGTATACAGCCCGTGCTTCGGCGGTCACATTTGACCTGATGCTTCTAATTAGTAGAGAACGAACCCCGCAAAACTCAAAAGCACAAACCTTTCTGGCGCGACATTGTTTGCAAGCGAGTTGCTTCGTTTGCGGGGGAGATTCAGCTGCTTGGCTTTGGGTTGGCGAACTGAGAACATCCATAGCGAGATCCGGACGAGTTCCAGGTTGTGTAAAACGAGCGGATATCGTTACGTCTTTACATAGAGGAATGGCAAGCACGTCAACCGAGGCCAAGATGATGAGGGGGGGCGAGATCCGGGGGGTGCGGAGAACGACATCCGGGGCTAGTGAGGAGCCAGTCAGACGAGACTTTTGGTTCATAACTAGACAACTACGACAAGAACAGCATTCACCTTTGATGGTTATTCTTTTGCACAAACACAATCCACAATGTCGCAATCCCATTCCCTCCCCCCAAAACCCCTCCCATTGAAGGTGAATTCCAAAAATGGAGGAGACAAACCCAATTATATCATCTTCATGCCCGATCAATTGAGATACGACTCTCTCGGCTGCACAACCGGACCCGACTCCGACATCAAAACCCCCAACATCGATGCCTTTGCTGCAAAAGGAAGTCTTTTCACCAATTGCTTCACTCAAGCTTCTGTATGCTCTCAATCACGATGTAGTATGTTCACAGGAACATATCCCCACGTCAATGGGCACAGGAGTCTTGAGAATCTCATCAAGCCATGGGAACCAAACATCTTTCGCAGTTTGAAAGAGTCGGGGTATCATGTTGCGTGTCTTGCACCGAGAGGAGATACTTTTGCGCCGACAGTTACAGAGTTTAGTCTCAGCGAATATGGATTTCTTGAAACGCCTGAGTTTATGCCGGGGTTTGCAGGTGGTGGACGGGAGGTCGATGAGAGTATTTGGGGACGACTGTTCTACCGTGGATTGAGAGACGCGGATAAGGCTATGGACTATGATGAAGCTGTTGTGAGATCTGCTTTGACGTGGTTGGATTGTCCTCCACAGGATAAGCCATGGGTACTTTTCATGCCACTTATCTTTCCCCATTGTCCCTTCCAAGTTGAAGAGCCGTATTTTTCCATGTACGATCGGTCTAAGATTTCCAGTATCGAGGCTACGGTTGACAAGAAGACCGGGCATGAACCTCGGTATATGAAGTCGATCCGAGAAAAGTACGGCACGGATCGTGCGACTGATGAGATTTGGAAAGAGATCAAGGCGACATACTATGGAATGATCTCACGACTTGATGACCAGTTCGGTCGGGTTCTAAAAAAGGTGGATGAGCTTGATCTATGGAAGGACACAGTCACTATGTTCTTCACCGACCATGGTGAGTACCTTGGAGACCACGGGCTTATCGAGAAGTGGCCTTCGGGTCTGTCTGAGACGTTGGTCCATGAGCCTCTCATCATTGGCGGTGCAGGGCTACCAGAAGGGAAGAGGATCGATGCCATGACAGAGATGGTTGATCTAGTACCAACGTTACTCGAAACATCTGGAATTGGAGAGAAATTCGCTCACAACGGCCTCTCATGGATTCCGTTGCTCTGCGGTGATGCCAAAACGCACAAACAGTATTCTTTCTCTGAAGGCGGCTTCCTCACTTCTGAAGAACCTATTCTCGAACAAGCACCATATCCATACGATTTAAAGGCTGGTTTACAACACGAAGACACAACGTTAGTCGGAAAAGCCATCTCACTGCGCGATGAGAACTGGACGTATGTTTACCGCCTCTACGAACCTCCAGAGTTGTACCATCGGCACAACGATCCTCATGAGCTACACAATTTGGCTGATGATCCTGATCATAAGGAGCTGGCGGATAAATATGAAAAGGCTACGCTGAAGTGGCTTTTGGAGGGAGCTGATGTTATGCCTTGGACGAAGGATCCGAGATTTCCGGAGGTCAAGTTGAAGAGTCCTAGGGAGCAGATGGAAGAAAGACTGAAGCAATTGAAGAGTGATTGATCACCGTTCTTTTAGATACAGGTTCCTCCAAAAGCAGTCCAGAGATAGAGCGCTCATATCACGAATAGATCAGGATTATTGGGAGTTGGAAGGCTTGGATGATTCTCAGGCCAGGCCTGGAACTTCATAAGCCGACGCGTGCGTGTGAATAACAGTGAGATGGTATATTCCTCATAAAACTATTTAACAGTGCATAAACATAGGTAAGGTTAAAGATCGTCTGAGACACATTTACAGAAAGGGAACCCTAGTCAATCCGAACCGGTAAACTCCAATCATCATATAGAACCTCGCCAGCAGGTCACTGTTCAAACCCAAATTCCGCCCATCAAATATCAGCTCTTTGATCCTAATAGATTATTTCTGGCTCTCGAATAGGCAAACTCCAGTTCTCAGGATGCTTCCACTTTGTCTCCATCTTCTCTCCATCAAGCGTCATAGCATCTCTGAAAACGTTTGACTCAATTCGATGATGTCCATGGACTGAGTTCTGCGCATTGCGGAGAATGGTAGCGTAGAAGGACTCATCCTTGTCGTCATCGCCACCCTTGCTTCGGTGGTGATGATGAGCGAACTTGAGTCTCTTGGCTTGATCCATGACAAGTTCAACTAGATCGTCACGGTCGGCCATGGCATCACTATCCATGGAGCCGATCTGTTCAAGAAGATGGACGTGGATGTCTCGTGCAGCGCGATGGTTGCCGCACGTGTTGTGGAAGCTTGCTCGAAGAGTCTCACAGTCGATCGTGAGTTTATGAAGAGGACCATAAACATCGCGCAGGTTGTAGCAAATACTCTCTATAAGAGTCATAGCAGCTTCCTTGTGACCAGCAGCGAACTTGACCTCACATAACCGTCGTCCAGTAGCAACAGTAGCATCGCCGGACCAGTTTCGGCTCATGCGGGTGTCCCAAAGGTATTGCAGGATACGCTCTAACATTGAGAAGTTCTTTCGTTCGCCAAGAAGACGAATGATGACGTTGAGTTGAGCGAAAGGAATAGTTCCAAAGTCAATGTCCAGACGGCCGACCTTGAGAACTTCGACGAGGATCTCTGATGAGATCTTTTGAAGTTCAATGACAAGAACATCACCACTGGCATGACGGTGACGAGAGAAAGACTCGGAGATCTTGAACGCAAGCTCAACCGCTCGAGAGTGCTTTGTCTTGGTTAGTTGGCGGAAGTAAACTTGCGACCACTTCAACAGCTGAAGACAAATCTTATAGTCTCTAGCTTTGAAGACCTCAAGACCAACATCGACCAAACACTCAAGAATGTTGATTGAAACAATCTTCTTGTCCACGTTGGAAAGCGTCAGCTCAAAGAGTTGCCAGAGAGACTCAGAGGATACAGAAGTAGAGCAAAAGCCCTTGAACATCTCCCACATCTCAGTGCGAAGGCGTCGCATCTCAGCATGTCGTCCCTTGAGTTCCAAGAAGGCAACGAGGCGAGCACCAGCTGCGAGACGCATGTGAATAGGGCGACCGGAGCTTCTGACTGAGACGGACCATGCTTCATGGAGACATGTTTCGGTATAAACGTCTCGAATGATGATATCGAGCATGTTCTCCCTCTCATAGCCGCAAAGAAGCTGTTCAAAGGCGTGGATGAAGACAAAGCATCGTCGGTCAAGATGAGCGATATGATCTTCGTGACCGAAACCACAGAAACCCTGAGCAGAGCTGACTTCGCCCAAGAGGACTTCTTCCTTGAGGGTTTGGATGAACTTGATACCAAACTCAACAGAAGATAGTTCACGGTACATCTTGGCTAGCTTGCGCGCGATATCAAATAGGATGAGCTCATTGCGCTCTTCCATGAGAAGACCGACGATGTACTCCTCAATGATCTTGATGGCAACGGTGATACTCTCGCGACGCTTCTGCTTGCGGTGATACTCGATGATACGAGTAAGCTGTAAGATCACTTTCTCGTGGGAATGGGAGTGTTCCCACTTAAGCGAGATGAAAGCGTCCATGAGGAGTGTTTCAGCGCGATGTCCAAGATCATGATGACACTCAAAGAGGCCGCCCAAGCGAAACTTGGCAATTTCGATGAGAGCTGTGATAGACTCATCCTCAAAATCGTGATCGCAATGGGAGAGTTCTTCATAGATAGAAACAGCCTCGACGTATCGCGTCGTATCGATCTCAAGACACTTGGCAAACTCGATGCTTGCACGGATGTAATAAGCATGAGTAGACCCAAACTCTGAGAGAATAACGGCGCGGAAGTTTTCAGCAAGTTGAAGACGTTCAGTGTGATGTTCATGTACACCAAGAATGACGAGGTACTCTTGATATACTTCGAACCACTGCTCATGGCTGATGATGTCATGCTCATGGCGATGTTTCTCAATTGAGTTCCAAAGGAAACGGAACCACATAAGAGACTCGGCGTGTTCGCCGTGCGACTTGTGAAGGGAGAGACAGACTTTGATGAGAATGGGGATGTAGGCGGGGGGACAAGAGTCAAGACCGAAGTGTTCACAACCACCGAAACCACGTAGGATGATGAGCAGTTCATCAACAGACCCACTGTGATCACACCAGTGGTTCAAAGTGCAAAGATGAAACTCTGCCTTGAGCTGCTGAAGTCTTTGGACAATGATGACGAAGCGAGACTCAAATTGAGTGATAATAGTTGATTCGCGTCCACCGCGATGGGTACTGAAACAAGCAGTGATGTCAACGACGATATCAACAATCATGGCCAAGGAAGATTGAAAGATAGTAATAACTCTACTCGAAGCATGATAAGACTCGAGCTTCTCTGACATCTTGACGAAAGTAGCCATAACTTCGTCCAGAGAACTGAAGAAGCGCTCAATAGCAGATGGATGCTTACCCACAAGACCGATAAGAGTCTTGCAGGAGTAGAGAATAAGTGCAGGGCTGCCATATGTCGAAGCTCCGATTAGCTTGAGAGCAGACAAGATCTTGTCAAACTTCTTTGCGAAAGCTTCAGCGCGTTTGAGGGTTTTGTCAAGACGACTGTTCTTCTCGGGCATGTATCGAAGGCGCTCGTTCGTAACCATGTGAAGGAACTCCTTGGAGCTGAATGAGCGTCCAAAGTCGAGTGACTTTCCGCAGGCGCGGCCATATCTGTCAATAGCTTTCTGCATATGACTGTCAAGCTCGAAGGAATAATCGTGGTCTTTGCCCATCTTCCAAATAGCTTGAGTATCATAAAGCGAATTGGCAGAAGACGTCGCAAACGAAAAGTCCCTCTGTGAAATAACAGACATAGCGCCCGAAAATTGTCTAGTCGTACCAGAAGCATGGCGTGTTGAGCCAGAGAAGTCTCTGACGGATGAGCCCAAGCCATGTTCAAAGATGGACGTTCGGGGAGGGTTGAGGGAAGGGCTGAGGACGCGTTCTTCGAGGCCGTGGTTGTGATTATGGACGACGCTTGCGCCGTCATCATCATCGGAGGATACGGAGCCGGAGCGGACGGTGCGGGTTTGGACGGTGGTGAGCCAATTGGACTTTATGTTGGAGGGGGCTGGCTCCAGCTGGTGGACTGGGGATGTTAGCGAGGAGAGACTATGGGGAGAGGGAGTACGAACGCTTTGCCTGGCTGAGCATCTCGTCGATTGAAGGGAAGTGTGAAGACGTGTTGGATATCTCAAGGTGTCTGCTGGAGAACCGACAAAGGAACAGAGATGGAAGGTTTATATCTAAGAAGAACAGAAGGGACACTTATGTCTTCAGCATTAATTACCAGCTCCAATCGGAAATTTGGCCCATGCAGTCCTTCACTCTCCGAAGCAGATCTGGGCCTTCAACGCGCTATAGCGGCGATGTCCGCTCCCTAGCGATAGCTAGACTGAGACGCTCGCATGCTCAGCCAGCCCAATTCACAACACCCTGAAGTTCATTTCCACAACGAGGCGAGGATCCTATCCAATATTATCAATTTCGCAGCCGTATACCTGGCCTTTAGGGATTGACTGTCAGAGCTATCCCTGGTATGGAGCTACGCTGGGACCCATTCAGCTACGGTTCACACAAGCCACAGCGCCACCCAGCACAGACTATTTAGCTCTAGATGCCACCCTTGTCTCTAGTCTAGGGATGTCAGCTCGCCACCGGTGGAGGGAGAAATGTGAACTAACTTAGATAGTTTGAGGGGGCGCCCCGTGCCGTGTCCACTACCGCGCTGAATTGAAAGCTTAGCTGGGCATGGGCCTCAATTTATGGGATTTATTCGCTTAAGCTGCATATCACTAACGCGATCGAGACTCGGTGAAATGCGATGCGCATTAATTGCATGAACTATTGAAAACTGATCTTCAGCTGTTGCCGATGGAGCTTTTTTCCCGAATCACATTCTCGCTCCTCGCGTTTCAGTCATCCTCGTGATAACTGGAATGCATTCAACAAGCCGGGGTAGCATTTCAGCTACAGCCATCTCAGCCACTGTCGATGAATTGAGACAACTATACTCGATGATTCTCAGACATGCAGGGTTAGCTCTAACAATGATCTGATAGCGAAACCCACACCAGATAGTACAAGATCCCCAGCATGACTGTGTTCCAGGCCCAACTTGAAGATTGGGGCAACTCAGCAATGGCAACGCATTGAGGACGGACATTGGGACGATACCAGGTCACCCTCCCTTAACAAAGATAAAGCCGGCTTAGGCCCGCTGTATATATAGTTCAAAAAAGTAGTCGTTTGACCCATCGTTCATTACGAGATTTCCAAGTCAAAAATAAAATAAAATAAACTGTACGATAGGGACTTGTATGAGGCTCATATAAACAAGCTCGTTTACTAACCCCCATAGGACAACCCGCCAACCTCACCATATCCATTTACAAACAACACCTCAAACTGTGCTTCAGATACTTTCTGAGCAATAATTGACCGCCTCTGTCTGCAAGAACCGGGGCCTAGCTCTTCGAAAACAGGCCAGTTTGTTATCGCATTTGCTGTCACCTTGGTGAGATCCACCTCCATCCTTCTGAGATCACCGAATTGTCCAACCCACCAAACTGAGCACTTGTTCTCTCCCGTCATACACGCTGCAAGACCTGTTTGTCCCGGAACTGACCCAGGCTCAGTAAGAGCTTGCTGTTGTATACTCTTGGCAGCTCCGATAATTGCCATTTCGATGTTATTTTGTTGCGTGGTCCAAAAAACCGCAATCCGCTGTGTATCTTCATTGCTCGATATATTGATCGATACCAAACCTCCCCCTCGCGCGGCGCTGCCTGGTTGTGCAACATTGTATTGGGCCGTGGGTTCGCTGAAGTTAGGCCATTCGATACAAACGACTGCACCAGATGGAGCTACCAAGAACAGAAAGGCAGATTCATCAATGCACTGTGCTGTCAGCTGAGTAGTTTCAGTTTCCCAACTTGCCGTGTTCGCAGGGGCAAAATCCGCAATTTTCCCCCAAGAGCCATTAGTCCATGTGGCACATCCGATAGCACCCCCAGGGCCGATCCACCAAAGAGTTGTTATTCTATTCATTGCTGAGAGGCTTGTAATCGAACCTCCACAAGCTGTTGAGGCTGTGTTGGGTTTGTTGAAGGGATATTGTTCTCCTGGTCCAGTGCCGGGCGGCTTCCATCCTTGGCCATCGTTACATTCGCCATCAATAGCCCCGGTCTTTGTAACCCACCAAAACTCTTGATGTTTAGAGCCCCGAGATGTGGAAGTCAGGCAAAATCCTGGCATAGCAGACACTGTTGATGCGTCGATGAGTTGCTGTGATTGCTGGGCTTTAGTTTCAATCCAGCTACCGTTAGGAAACTCGACTGTCTCGATACCTCCTCGAAGATTTCCAAACCAGATTTGCATAGAGTTTGTTCCTGCCGGGCATAGACTCGTCATAGCATTGCTGCAGTATACACTACAGGATATAGAAGCTGAAGTTCTCACTCCAAAAGGTTTACACCCGGAGGACACCGGAATATAAAAGGTGATAGTCAAAGGACTAGCAGATTGGCCGGCTGCAATGGGCGTACATTGGAATATCAGCTTCTGGCCTGGCGTGAATAGGTTGTTGGCCTCTGTCATGGTGAAAGTGGCAATGGTGGCCGGACGTTGAACCGTGGATATGAGAGAACTTGGCGTCTGCTGTCCAGAAATACTCAGAGCGACTTGTAGGGCAGTTGCCGTCATGTCGGTAGTCCACGACCACGTTACTTGAACAGATCCGTCAGAAGTAAAACTGACGGAGGGGACGCTAATAAAAGGCGACGATGGAGGTGTGGGAAGCTGCCAGGGGTCACTGGGAGGGCCCGATTGCCAAGTAGATGGGTCTAGAGAAGAGACGGTGATCATAGAGGCCGAAGACATGTTAATATCCATCACTATGGTTCCTGTGTTTCCTGTAAAGCTGGGCTTGCCATTGCCGACTTGGGTTGGGGTGGCAGATGAGGTTGTACTCAGGTCGACCACTACGTATGGAGGCCAGAGAGATATACTGATGGGGTAGGTGAAAACAAGATGCAACTGCTGGCTAGCCACGTCGTAGTAAGTTGCTGTTGCATCAATTGTGGGAACCGGGAGATTTAGATGTGCGTTTGACATTTTGGTCAGGAAAAGCAAGTAAATAGTAGTGTAAGAAAGAGAATATAAGAGTATTTGTTACTGCAGAAGATCCTTTTATTTCTTCTGGATAAGAGGTAGATAGTAGCTGATGCGGCATTGACTTTATATAGTGTCGATGCCCGTGATTCGCTTACCGAATCATTCCATAGTCAGTCGCTCACATGCTCAATAATTCAAACCCTTTAGCCACAATCTCGTGTTTTCTACATAATCACATAGCTATTGAAACGCTAGTCTCATTATTGAGGTCTCGACTCTTCTCAATGTCTCAATTCTCTGAATGGCGTAGCGGACCACTCCCAATGACGCGCTAAGGTGGTCCGCTGAATACAGTAACCAATGGGAATTTGCTAGTGTGGAATTTCAGCTTTGCCCTAACCCGCCACATTCTCTAAAGCTATTTTTCTAAGTCGAAACAGTCAGTACTTCCAAGTCTGTTTGCCCTTGATACATGTGTGAGAAGCCTTGCGAGCATCTCTATATGGTGACTGTTGTCGTAGGGTATAACTATTGTCTTGCAATTTCTTAGCCTATCTAAATCTATGCAGAATTTATCCCCGCTGATAGTTGCAAAATAAGGCACCAATAGGCACTGAAAGTGAACCCACTCACTTCACCTACTCAGGCCGTACACCGACCCAAGTTTGCTAGCATCCCTTGAAGAAAATCGGATTCTTTTTAAGACTTAGTTAGTAGGCTTTCTTGGCCTAAAACCGAACTTTGAGCCCCCCAATTTTGCAAGCTTAGGCATGACCTAATAACGTCACGATACATGACCCCTATTCTTGCGGCGAGGCTGTCCACTGCACGTTCCAAGTACCTGGACCCAGGATTGTATCAACGGGGAGCCTCCCAGAATCTTTGCGGACTGCATTATTATAGATCGATCGTATGGTTCGCCACAGGCCAATCTCAAGGAGAACAATTTCAAGCCCGTAAATATCCAGGGCTGCGCCAGAAGATCCAACATCCTTCTTGTCGCTTATCATTAATCCTTAGCTAAGCAACAAAGATCGTGGCGGACGATACAAGAAAAAGTGGCACTATCGGTGGGAAGCAGTGAAAGGCCAATATCAGTTGAAGCATCTTCGTGCGCATATTGTCTGACGTAGCTAAAGCCAGTCAGGTAAATGCTATTCATTTCTGTATCCATGGATAGATCTGTAGTTGGGTCTAAGTTGCCGGTCTGTGCTGAAGCAAATAAAAGAACGTTGTGACTCCAGATGGCTTTGTGCGTCTAGCCCACTACGATGAGGTTGGCCAGGCGTCTTGAAAGTCCGATCGCACTTGAAAAGCGAACAACCAAGGCCGATGCATCCTTTCTTGCTTGTCTGTCGCGAAGGATTTCGTCATGAAGGGAAAGAGGATAATTCAAGCCAGAATCTGGTAAACTAAAGACAAGTCCAAGCCGGGAGAAGGTCGCTTCAGAAGTAACCCAACCAAGGCAAGATAGAATTCCATATGATATGGCTTCGCTAAAAGTTATGTTCATTAATGGCTTCCATCCAAGTATCTGAATTTGGTAACGACATTTGGCGAAGGGCACTGCAAAGGTGATCGAGTCGATATTGTCGAGTTGCAACAGTTAAAGAAAAGCGAAAGCCTTCACGCCACTCTACCAAGACCATTACTCTGTCTGCTTGCTATTTCCAGGCGGGATATATGACGCAAATACACAATGCTTCTCTTTTGCTTCAGAGAGATCCATTACTTCTCCTGGCTCCAAGTGCGTTCCCCATTCGGAAGTAGGCCAGGTGATGGCTCTACCATCAGTGATTGGGGGCTGATCGGCTCGAGCTGTTACCGGTAATACTTTCGGTCCTGTTCAATTTGATGTCCGCTGCCATTGAGATTGACATATGATCTCGGGCAGCTGCAAGCTGTACATCTCTGAGTTCCGAGACATCGGAAGTGATGACAACTTGGGCCATAACTCCAAACTCCAGTCCAAAGAGCTGAGACGGGGTCAAAAGAGCGGCCAATTGTTCGTTGAGATCTTTGAGGCGTCCTATCAGAAGTTCTATTCGGGCAGAATTTCTAGATGCCCAGCTTATGACGCGTGTGAACTTGTTGCCGGCCTTTACCACCTCTCGGTTGTTGACTCTAGAGCCAACTTGTCGTTGCAGATATTTAATTTAGTTCTAGTAGTTATCTTTATGGCAAAGGGTCAGGAAACAGCTTAAGCGCTAGAGAAAAAAGCTGTCGACTGGGGCGAGTTTGGGTTGGGCTTGTGGCGTAAATAAATGCATTCTGACTACGCAAAGACTAATAAAGGTGTCGGACAGACCGTAACGTGGGGTTTCTGAATTTCTACTAAAGAGATAAGAATAAATTTCATTTTATAGCACTACACTGTCTACAATACCATTCTAGTAGATTGATATATTGGCTTTGACTATTTATAGAAATTATTTCCTGTTCCTTGGGCTATCTAAGTAAGATTTACAGTTCGGTCCGGGGATCCACTGAAGATTGTAGCGGGATTACCCTGAACCAACTCAATTTCTCTGTATAGCGGAGGATAATTACCAGGCAGCAAGGGGCTTGTAAAAGCATAACGCAGTATAGCCTCAAGTTAAATATAGCTTTCGTATGCTTCCCTGTAGATATTTGCATAGCAAGTTCAACCAGCGTTAGTCTATAACAAGACACTGAACCAATTACAATCAATATGCACTCAGGTGGAAACTCACGGATCATTAAGAAATACATAAAAGCATCCAGCCTAGCTATTGAAGCTTCAATATCACCGCACAAACAAAGGAGAGAGAATTTTCAGAGCAAATTCATTTGACTAGCAAACAAGCTGGTAAAACTGACGAGTAATTATGCGCAAAGCCTGGCGTAGCCACGCCAAATAAGAGCAGAGAATAAAAACCGCCGACACACGACCGATAAACCACCGAGGCCAAAAAGTACCAGCCCAATGCCGACGTAGGTTACGGGAGGCCTAGAAGTCTAAGGTTCTTCCTTCTTGACAGCCTTCTTGGGACTATCCTTTACAGTACCACGCTTGCGCTTCTGGGGACTCTTCGCCGAGCCATGGTCGTCATCCATCGGCTCTTCCTTAGGGACAGGAGAAGGGGGTGGAGCATGAGAGCTATCGCGAACAGCATAGTCGACGCCAGGGAAGCGAGGAGCAGGACCCTCAGTATAGCTCATCTTGTCTTGAAGAGCCTCGGGGAACTCGGAAGGCAAGTGACGGCCGCCTTTCTCCTTTGGGAGCGGTTTATTCTCAGCGCCATTCAGGTGTTCAAGAGCCTCTCGGAGGGCAACGATAAGGAATTCGTCTCGAGCGTAGGCGGGCTGCGCAGAGGCGAGGCGGCGATGAATCTCGTTGAGTGGAATCTTGGCACCGGACTAGGAAAGAAACGTTAGACATTAACCTCACAAGCTCAGAGAAGGTTTAACATACAGCCTGGAGAAGCAGGAGGGACGTGATCTCACGAGTAGAAGATTGTTCCTGAAGCGCCATCATAGCAAGCGCTGTCGGGTCACTTGGGTAGGGGTTCTTCAGATGGCCAGCGAGACCACGCCAAGCACGGCCACAATCAATGAGAGCACAGCGAACGCGTCCAATCTGAAGGGCCGTAAGCGTGGGCTCATCCGCTGAAGAGCCGAGGGGATCTCGGGCTTCAAGGTCGGCGAGAGTGTTCCAGTACCACTGGGCAACGCCAAGGAGCTCGCGAGGAAGCTGAGAGAAGTTAGAAATGCCGTCGAGGTATGGGTGAAAGATCTACAGGGACGCATTTGAGCTTGTAGTGCTCGCAGTAGAGGCAGGTTGTAGCCTTCTTGCCACAGACACAGGCACAGCAGAGGTCACGGTGGATCTCGGAGACGCAGGCGAAGCAAGGCACGCCATTGATACTGTCGAAGCCAGTGCCTTCATCATACTGGTACTCGGAGAAAGCGTCGGCGATCTGGTTGAGGGAAACCATGGTGAAATATCGGCCTAGTCACGACGGGGAGTGGATTGGAGAGTAACTCTGAGAGGACGAGAGGGAGAAAGATTCGAAAGCGCAACGGTAAGCTTTAGGCGCGAGGGCGTGATAAGAGATGCTTGGAGGAGAGAGAAATAAAAGCAGAGGGAATGAAAACCCTATCTTGTCCAAAGTGCATATTGCTGCGCATTGCTCCGGGCGCGGGCAGTGAATCATGGAGTATCATAGAAAACGACTGGCACTGACACGGCACTGCACCGCCAAACTACAGTAAAGAGCAGGTAATGGAGAATTAAAGAATGGCTATAGAGATAAAAATCTTTTCTCATTTATATTAACTGGTCACTATTCGGTTTAGCTATAGGTTATTTGTTATGGGCTACTCCGGTGGTGTCAGTGTTTCGTCTAGGACTTGGGTCAAAGGGACGAATTTCCCAGACGTAACCTTTCCACCTCAGACAACGGGTCCTGGTTCCAAGGCAAATTGTCCAGGCTATGGAATTTTCGCGGTTTCATACTGGGTCAGTGCCGTCACAAATGTGCAAATGCAGATTGGCTCTTCAAGACACCTCCCATACCCACTGAGCCACCTCTCAGTATTGACCCTAATCGGCGTGTCATTTTGCACCTTTGAACTTGAGTCTTTTATTGTAATTTGATATAACGGCGTCCCAAAAAGGTAGACCGAAATATTAACCAACGAGGCCGTGCATTGAAATGAAACATGATGATGATCAACGATTCACAACCAACAGCCAACAATCACCATCAGGTAGACACGAGCTTGGGCCTTCTCTACGCATACTTAACCCCAATTTCCCTCCGTTCATCATTCAGCAGCTTCAAATCTGCAAGATTAAAAATGTCGAATCGAATTGAGAAACATATCCAAGTTCCCAACACTTCTATTCCAAGTATGTCACGTGTCACGTCATTAAGTCAGTAAATCATCGCCTAACAACGCATGTCCAGATGAAGTCCCAAAGCAGATCACAAGATCTGACAGGGCGCGATTCTGGTTAATCGTCGTCTGGCAAATTTCCACCATGATCAAGATGGGCATTATTATTTATGATTGGCAAGGTTGGGAAGATGAAACAGCCTCATCGAAAGGATACCTCGTGACTGGGACTATGAAGTTATTCTTCGCTATTTTTAGGGCAGTTGGTTGCACTCGAGCGTGGCCACGAAATTGAAACCCTGATACTACACCTGAACCCCTGAATTTTCCCCAGTGGGTCCTCCCGTAGGGGTGGTGAGGACCCAATCCGACGGGACCAATTAAATATTCAGAATTCAGTGATTTTGGAGGCTATACGGAGTAGTGCGCTTCCCGTTGCTGGTAGGCGCCTTAGCCAATCCAATATTCGGCAGTCAGGCTCCACTGGACAAATATAGGGCTTCGGGTGTAAAAGCCGCCTTGGCGCTAGAGTAAAGTTAGAGTTATCCTGTCCAATAAAGCCTTACAGTTTGGGACACTAAGATATCTGTCAGTTTAGCCTTAACTGGGATATTTTGTAGCGCATCCCGTCATTAAGATAGTGAAACAAACCTGCATATTAGTATTCTGTTTGACCTACTGTATAGCTAGCTATACGAGAGTTGAGCTAGCTTACATGTCACGAATCCTGTCACCTCTCTTGCTGCTTCTTCCTTCAGCACGTCAATATTATTCCCTTTGAATGTTCAAATTTTGTCGACCACTGTTGATAACAGATGTAATATGATAGCTAGATCCATAGATAAGTCCTGGCCTAGACGTCCAGCCCTCGTCTAATAACATTCTCTACCCTAGTCAACTATGCGTAAAGAATATACTGGTCAAAGACTGGCTTTAGTTGTTACAAGGCTAAGGGTATTTCATTGCGTATACTTGAATTTTATATTGAAAAGGCCCGCGGAAGATCAAGAGGTTGCTATAATTCCACCAATGCTGTCAGTAAATAGTATATTAAACAGCCCTAATCTCCTATCAGCCTGGTTGAAGGTGCGATGGGTGGCGTTCGTATTCCAACTGCCGTAGCGTATCCAAGATGCACTATGGTTATCCCACTCAACGAATAACGCCGAGTGTAAAACGCTTAGACCATTAAGGTTTCGGGCATATTTCCTTTACTGACAAAACAAGTTATAGTCGACAGTGAGTCAACTACTATAAGTATTAGCAATCTTTCTCACGACATTGTATCCAACAGCATCAATCAGTTCATCACAATCTACTCCCTCTTCTTACCCTCTTCTATCAAAACCACCTCAAAGTCTACCTTCAATCATCAACATGAAGATCGCCACTGCCATCCTCTGCTTTGTCAGCCTTGTTGCTGCGGCTCCTGCACCCGCACCCGAGCCCCAAGGCAGCATCAGCAATGGCGCCCTTGGCGGTGATCGCATCCCTTGTTCTTCCAGAGGAGCCAATGCTGCCAACTGCCATCCTGGCGCGGTAGCCAACCCTAACCCTTCCCGAGGCTGCAACAAGATCAACCAATGCCGCGATGGAAATTAAGCCTCTTCAGTACGTACATCGAACGATTACGTTAATAAGGATATATGATTAATTGTGATTCTAGAGGGGTTCTTTGTCTGCCCTCGGTCAACAGCTGAAGCAGCACTCTTCGTCTCCGATATCGATGCCAAAATGCTGAGATAAATTCTTGTCGCCACACTCTCTACCTTTCTCTTCAGGGCCCTAGCTTAGGCACTGGTATTTTACCTGTACTTATAGTCTTGGCCATTCATAAACAGCATTTAGATATAATCTACAAGTTTCACAAATCCTTATTCCATGTGCTCAAATGAAACTTTGCGTGACTGAGATAAATCAATTTTCTATTGGCATCAGCTTTGAGAAGTCAAGGCTTTATAACTGTCGCTTTAATGTTACCAATTGTTTGCTTCGAAGGAACGGTGAAGTAGTGGTGGATCTTTTAGTGATTATTCACTTTTATGGATATGGTTCCAAGGACATTGAAGCAGAGGGATACGTCTCTCGAAAGGTGAACAATTGCCATTACTGATCACTGTTATAGAAGCTACATCAAGTGTGGCAAACAGTCTCGCAATTCTAACTCTTGATAGTGACATGGCATGATTTCGTAGAGTGTCTTATCGGATGACACACGACCATTTCGACGATAGCAACCTTGTACCCTCAAGTGCCAAAGTTCTGTATAACGGTAGTCAGTCATTTCCTAACGAAACTATACATGATTGAGGCGCGTAGGACCCACCTTTGAGCTAGAAAGAAGGAGGAACAGGTTTTAAAGCGCCTTGTGAACAAGATGATGACGTCCAGAGAAAAGGGTACAATAAAGCTTAGGAAATTTCCTCAATTGACTACCAAGGAAATCGCAACTATAAAATACAAGGTCAAAATACTCCCTTGGCACGTAATCAAGCCCCTATACTCCTCCCGTAGATACTCACGCCGGGCTATATCTTCAGCTCTGACTGATTTATAATCCTTGCTGTTAAAGCTGAGCTAGGAGACTAAGACGCTCAGCTCGATGGAAATTGAAAACTGGGCCGACGGAGACCAGGGTGCTCCAAACTTTAAATCTGCCCACCATTAAAGCTTAATTGTGACCTATGGCTAAAAGCGGCAGGTGTCAAGATAAACGGACGATAAATATATAGCGCCGGAACTGACCGACACTTGACTAAAGCCAGCCTTAAAAAGTGACCGGGGAGTACATGGGGTTTGAAACCGTGCTTGGATCTCGTATCGCCTCCACCACGTTAATAATGAGGAAAATAAACCGATGTACGGCAGACCAACATCCGAAGTCCAAGCCTGTCACATTCGTTTTTGATTCTATCCATGTTAGAGCCTCTACAGCCCCAAAGGACCGACTGTGTCCATAAGCCAAAGATCAAGATCAAAATCTTGTATGGTGGGGTCCTGGATTTGATTGTCGAGAAGACTCTGGAAAAAGACGTTAGAACTTATTGACCAACCAAATTATCAGAAATAACATACCCAGTCAATACTGTCGACCATGTCGAAATCGGTCATCTGAACTGAGGAATCAGCCACCGGGTAGTTTGTTGTCGAGGTATTGCACACAGAAGATTGCCACGTGTTCATATGTTCGTTCACACGCTCAATCGTTGACTCCAACGCTTGTGTGACTGTTCGTGCTTCGGAGGTCTCAGAAGAACTAGCCCATATCTGGTGGGCCCTCTCAATGGCTGCCAGGCGCTTCTGAAAGGTTTCATCGTCATGGTGAGCTGTGGCCCCAACGGCTTGTCGCATCCTGACTGTGAGGTCCAAGCATATAACCATCGCGGCCAGAGTAAAATCGCTCAACGTCAATGATGTGATCGTCCACTTCATATCATGTAGTAAGCCCCCCGGTTGGGTAACTTGATGCAATTCAACTTGTCTCTCCAGTACAGTTTCAGCTGCTTCAAGACAAGCCTTTCTTGAGAACTCGGATCGATCGTCTTGCGGATGTGTCAAGTACTGGCGGTGAAGGACGATAATACTCTTGAGATACAGGAAGTCTATTGTAGTCCTGCTCGTTATGATACCGACATCATCGACAATGAAACTTGTCAGGGGCTTATACTTGTAGTGTTCCGGGATGTTGTGATAGACCATTCGGATCACCGAGTCAAGGGAAACAGTCTCTTCATGTGAAGTTGGAGTAAGTGACCGAGTATGCCTCACCACCTTTTTGAACATGGTCATTACAGAGGCTTTGACGATTGAATACAGAATGGCCGTATTCTCAGTGAAAGGTCGAGATGGCGGAAGCTCTGAAATGCCAGGGTAAAAGTCTGACTGGTTGAGATTCCGAGGTAGCTCTGTATCACAGCAGTCCGATGGTATCATACTCGGAACTCCCATCTGAAAAGACATAAGCGAGTCAAGTTGATATAAGCAAACCCAAACTCGGCGTCTCATCTCCGCATAGAATGGCGATATTTTTGACGCAGGCACCTTCGTCGCATCTCGATGGTAACCCTTGCAGATTGCAAGCTGCACAACCTTTCCCATAAGAAACCAAATGTTTGTATCTGAAACCTTGGTTCGAAGCCAGCATCCAACGAGAAGAAGAAGTAAAGCTTCGACGGCATGCTCACTGGATGCGGTGTAGTTGCTGAGAAGCAGACATTGTTCGGCTTTTTTTGCGAGAGCTTTGCTGGATGGAATTGTAACCTGAGATGTTTTTGCCTGGCCGGAAACTTCGTAAATACCTGCTGTTAGGCTCAGGAGGGCGAGAAGTATGGCGACCCATGTTGCCGAGGTTTCTGTTGGTGAGTTCCAAAAGGATTCGTACTAGTTCAGAGGGCATTTAGCGAAGGTCTATCAATCAGTTTGGAGTAGCTCACTTCTTGTTGGAACTTGTCAGGGTGCAAGATAGCTACAATATCACGTCAGTCATAACATGTGAGTTTAGAAATCACAGTGACTCACGCATCATCGCATAGTGTGAGCGAAAAAGGACTGATACTAACATATCGCAAACTTGTTTCGGCGGCAAGTCTGATAGAATATCTTGCATAGTTAATCCCTCGGATGTTCTCATATCAAAGTCCATACTCTCGCTGGTTTCATTATTCAGAGTAACTGAACTGAGCGTTGAGGTTTGAGGACTAACGGCAGGTAATTCCTCTCGGATGGCCCTGATATTTTCCAAAATGGAAGACCAGTGGTTTGAATCGACGTGGCCTAGGAGACCCACCGTGCTATTGTTCGTGTCGGTCTCCAAATTGTAGTTATGGAGGTGCTCATTTCTGCTGGTGCTGTCTGTTTCACTTGCCATCATGCCAGCGTTATCATTAATACCAAGTGAGGGACTTGTAGTCGCCTTTTGAGCAACCGTCGCAATCAGGCTTTCCAAAGTCTTCAGTCGATCCGCGACAGATTCAGGCTTGTCTGCGCGCCTGTCGGTTCTATCAGCGTTGGAAGCATAGTGACACAGCGATTGCTTATTCTTCCTGATACATGAATCACATGGAAGACTTCTGTTACATTTCAACCTACCCAAGTCAATCTCACTCGTCAATCGTCATACTGATAAGTCTCACTTACTTGCGCGTTCGACAAGGTTCACAGGACTTGGGGGGTCGGTTCCGCTTCTCGATTTTTGCTGTGACATATCAGTGCCTATTCTAGGAAGGGCTTAATGACGTTACCTGGCCCAATCATGGTGTTTATTGGGTTTAAATGTTGTCGATGGAGATGACACAGCCTCGAGGGAGATGAGCTGTGCTGACGGAGATCGGGGACGGGCGGGACGGGGTTATTATCCCCGCGTCAATTTGATTGGATGATTACATAGCCTCAGCCACTAGGCCAACCTGGTGTCAACGGAGTTATTAAACCCGCTGGAGTTTTGGCAGTGGAAGAATATTATACGACATATATAAACTACAGAGCGATCCCAGTATTTCAAAGATCATTATCATACAACTTGAGCAATCAATATCCTATTTATTAATTCCTTTCTTATCCCAATTCCCAACAATCATGTCTGTCGCCTCAAGTCTCTACGGCATTACCAATGTCATCTACTCCAACCTCTTTATCAAACTCCCATACCCCGAAACAACCCAAGACTTGTCTGATAAGACCATGATCATATCTGGTTCAAACACTGGCCTTGGCTTCGAAGCTAGTCAACATCTCCTTCGGCTCGGAGTTGGCAAACTCATCATGGCTGTTCGTAGTCTTGACAAAGGCGAAAAGGCACGAAAAGAGCTACTACAATTGACAAAGCGAGACCCTGAGTCAATTGAAGTTTGGAATCTTGATATGGCCAGCTACGAATCTGTCAAGTCATTCTCTGCTCGGGCAATCGCTGAGTTACCATCCATTGATGTTGTTCTCGCCAACGCTGGTCTTGCAACCTCTTCCGAGTTTTCCACGGAAGAGGATAACGAGAGAACTATCACTGTCAACGTCATATCCTCCTTTCTTCTTTTCTGCCTTCTTCTTCCAAAGCTTCGCAAATCTTCATTCCCTGGTAAATTCGTCATCCCCAACTCGGCTACACACTACTGGGCGCCCATCAAAGAGCTTGTTCCCGATGAAAAAGCCAGTCCCATCTTCTCTCGTCTCAACAACCCAGAAACTTCTGACATGGCCAATCGATACTATGTCAGCAAGCTCCTGGTTCTCTATATCACGCGTGAGATCGCAGCACGACTTGGTGATTCCGAAAAATCGGGCGTCATTATCAATACGCCAAACCCGAGTTACTGCAAGTCAGGTCTCATGCGCGAGAAGGAAGATCAGACACCGCCAGATTTCCTAGCTCGCACGTCAGAGATGGGAAGTCGTGCCCTTGTCGATGGCGTCCTTGCAGGGCCGGAAAGCAATGGAAAATACATCAACAATTGCCAAATCCATGAGTATGTTTGTTCCGTTCACTGAGACTACCTGTGCGGGAGCTAATTAATTGCTAGGCCGGCATGCCATGTTACCAACAAGACTGGTGCAAAGATACAAAGCGCGTTGTTCAAGGAACTGATGTCTAAGATGGAGATCATTTCACCTGGAGTCTCTAAGAATATTTAAATGTGCCAGCCTGCTTTCCTTGTGGTTTAAACTGGGATTTTCTTCGTAATATTCTCCTTTTATTGCTTGAAGAGAGACGGTGCTATAACGCAGCTCTCGTCTGTCTTCTTTCGTTTCTAGGGCGTTGTTATAATAGATTGGCGCGATGCCTTTTTTTCTTGCTACAGGTTACTTGATCCACCCGATTCATGTTCGCTCAATAGATTGTGTGCCCAGTCCCCCAGTTTGTCGAAGAAGCCGTCCGGATCTTGTCCCTTCGATTTCTTCAGCTTGACCCAAAGATAGCGAGCATCCTTCCCTACACGCATCGCTTCCTCTAGATCAGGTGCACGCTCTTTTACCACCCACAGCAACAGACTAGAAAAGGATTAACTCTAGGGCCTTGTGTCCTAGATACCTTGAGGAACTGAGCAGAATATTCTTGGTCTTTCTCAAGCTATTCGGGTTCGCCAGCTTCCTTGTAGCGAGCATAGACAGATGGCTGTCCGTTCTCATCCGTGATCAAATCGCAGCCGGCAATCACGAAAGTAATTTCCGAAAAGAGAAAAGGGACTATACATCCAGTCTCCCAGTCAAAGATAGAGGCGATAGTTGTTCGATCTGTTTCAGTAATGTTTTTGAGGAGATTGTGAATGCCAAAATCGTTATGCTGGAGAACCGGGCGGTGCAAAACCGATTCATTTCCATGAGGGAGAAAAAAAAGGAATCAGACACAATAGAGATTATTGGACGGCGAGCGCCCTCGGACCTACGGTCACTTTGTCTTCAGGCCATCCCATAATATCTCCCTCTTTCCCAATCATGGCCTCTACCTTGGCCTTGAACGTAGACAGCCAGAACTCAAGAGTGGCACTTATGGGAAGTGGGAGTTCCTTTGGTATTATAAGACGAAACTCAAGCGACACGTGCCCTTCTATGGATTGCCGCTTTTCAGACCTTTTCGGTTACTGGCTTAGCTTCGGCTCAGCTATTCATCAGTCCCCTTCAGCTCTGATCACCCCTCTAGCTAAGCAGAGCCTACTAGTCGCTCTTGATCCCACTTCTGGGCCCTTAAGCTCTAGGTTTTATTAGCGCCCTTAACTCTTATAAGCAAATTTCTTATTATATTGGCATTCTGAATTCAAGCCATTATCAAGGCTTATACTAGCTAGTGTTATAGCAGGATACAATGCTACTACCAGTACCGTGATTTTCTGATTGGTTTTTCTGGAACTGTAGTGGTCAGAAATTCTGAAGATTAGTAGTTGTCTAGCCTTGGTATTATAGTAATTGGGCAGCATTACACATGGCTGCTAGCTGTCTAAGCAGTTCATGGGTAGATATCATCAAGTGAAAATTATTGCAGCATCGTATCTTCATTTAGTTCGGGCTAAGATTTATTTATGAAGGCCTCAGACCTGTAATACATAAGCTTCTAAATTTTAATATTATAGTGCTAAGATTTATTCTCACAAAGTCTATTGTCCTTATAGTTATTGTGTAAACACTTACTTGGCCGAGGCATTCATTATGCATATAGTAAATACTTAAGACCTAATCTGCATCTCTTTGTCTGGTAGCGCCGTGATTTGCCAACAGCACCAGTATGTCCCCATGCCCTCTCCATGCAGCCCATGACATTGGCGTATGACCAAAAATATCCTTGATGCCCACGTTAGCGCATCTGGTGAGTAAGATATCTACAACGCTTGTATGACCTCCCATAGCGGCACACGAAAGCGGTGTCTGTCCAGAAGAATCCTTTGAGTTGATATCGGCATAGTTGTTAAGTAGTAGCTCCACAATAGACTCATGCCCTTGTAGGGCAGCCCATGACAGTGGCGTCTGACCAATAATATCCTTTGACTCGATATTAGCACGATGAGCGAGAAGAACCTCCACAACAGCTTTATGCCCGTTTCCGGCGGCACAAGATAGTGGTGTCTGGCCATCTTCATCCTCCGATTCGATATTAGCTTTTCTGTTGAGCAATAGCTCAACAACAGCTTCATGGCTCTCTCCAGCGGCCCATGATAGCGGCGTGCGACCATTGATGTCCTTTGAGTCGAGTATAGCATGTTGGTCGAGTAGTAATCTCGCAACAAACTCAATCCCTTTCCCGGCAACTAATGATAGCGCCGTACGGCCCGAAATATCCCTCGGCTCGATAAAACCCTTCTCAAGGAGTTTGCCTTGGCCACTCAGAGTACTTTCGATCTCGCTCTTACCACCAAGTTGCGAGCGTCGAGAACCTGTAGCACGCTGGTTTTCTGAGCACTTGAAGTCGAGCTCGATGCATCGCTGGCATTTAGACGGCCATATCCTTTCGATTGGTTCGCACTTTATAGCATGATAGGTGAGCTAGCTTTCTTAGAGCGATTTAATATGCCACACCTTCTTCTTGTCTCTACGACAGTCATGGCATTTATCATAGTTTAAGCGTCGTCTCTTTCTAGGAGCCTGTTCCACACGTACCTGGTTAGGATGGCCCGAATCGGGGGGCGATGGGAAGCTCATCTTTAGTGCTGCGAGAGTGGAGAGAAGAGGGGGGCACCAACCCAATTTTAATATCTAAGTTATCGATAAACCCACAGGCTAATTAGTGGCCCGCTGTCGCAATCTCGCATTGAAGTGAGTAAGAAAGCCTAGAACGCAGCCTGGCTTAGTAGGTTATAAGGACCAATGTCGCACTGGCGCAAATGCTGGGCCTTCAAGCCCCGCTCAAAAGATGTTCTTATATGGATATGTCTTAGCCGATCGTGCATTAGCGAACATGGCCTAGTAACGAGAGCTAGGGGTTTGTTATTGTGCTTAGCCCTACCCCACCGATGTGAGTCGTAATATCACTATGTATTGGACGGAATATACGCCGGAAGACTATCCAATCGCGGCCTTCTCGCAGTACAACCCTACATAGCAGGGTTCCCAGACCCTTAGTGACATGAAGGTTCTGGAAGAGTGGACATAATTGGCCATGACGGTACACGGACTTGCGGTCAATCCGAATTTCTTCTTTCTAATTCCAACTCAGGCATCAAATCGGAAAACGAGGAGGGCGCCCAGTTGAATATAGAGAAAATCAAATGCTCAAGCTTTTTATTTTATTTTATTTATTTCTAATTTCAAGTTTAAACTTTTTCTTAAAAAGAAAATTTTAATTACGGTCTAGTCGTGGTGCCATTAAGTCCAGCCGGTTTTCCCTGTCTTAAGTAAATTTTGGCCACTTTAACCTATAACTAGATTACTCAGTGGTTAACAACATTTGGCATAGCTTTCGTATGACTTAACGATTTAATTCTTTTCAGGACCTCACATGCGGATTCAAGGTACCCAAAATACAAAATACTGAAAAACCTGTTGGAATTCGGGCTGTCACACTAACGACAGAGCGCTGAGATAAAGATAAGATTATTACTGTATCTTCAGCACTTGGGATAGACATAGACTCATCAAATGAAAACAATGACTAGTAGGCTTTATATCGTTATATTCTTGATCGTTTATCACTTTTCAGAACCATCCACAGTTGTCTATGAAGATTGCTTGGTCAAGCCACCATTCTCTCTGACCGCCTGAAAACCAACCAGGGATATCATGACTTTATCGTTGTGTCGCTCTATCTTGTTGTCATATTCAAGCCATCTCTGGCCGCAAAAAGATGTGCCAGATTTTTCGATTATCGTATTATCAGCGCTATATTCGGCCCCATGTGATATTAAGTTGTTGTTTGTCTCTGGTACGTCTTCCGAACGATTTGATTTGATAGGGGAGCAGATTTCAACCTATGAATAATCCTTATAAGATAATGATACAGGACCCGGGCAAAAGAAATATCAATATATATATACAATTCCCATTATTAAGTGTTTCTTCTTGCAATTTTGTCTAAAGCTACCCCTGATGGAAACTAAGCTTTCATAATTACCATAACCCTTATGAGGCTGACCCAGAAGGCTTGGCTGACACATCAGGTGGTTCAAGTTTAAAGCCGGGGCCATGACGTGCAAGAAAGGCTTGGGATGTCACAGCCTTCTTGGCCGCTTCCTCTTTGGAAGACACCGATGTAATATCCCGCCCTCCATATTGTGCACTTCCTCGGTCCAAGTCGGTAAGTGCGTTGATGGTTGCGTTATAGCTTGCCTCATCTATTTGCCCACCCACATAACGCGCCTGACCTTGCACATTGACTCGCCTTGCGAAAACCAGATCCTTTACGGTTGAAACCGTGATACCGTAAGCATTGTCGGCCATCGTTATGTCTTCAAAGACATTAGCACGTTCCTTAACCAAGTCCTCGCCGGCATTGGCAACCACGTTCATGCATTGACGGATGCTTTCCTTCGTCTCCTGCAGTTGTGCCAGTTGGCTGATATCATCTTCAGAGAGATCCGTTTTCAATTTCATAGCATCCATCCTCTTGTCGATTTCGTCTCCATGGCTTTTGAGACGCGATTCCAACATACTGATAGAACTTTTAGCAGAATTCAAACTGCTTCTGATGTATTTATCTGCTGAAGGCTGTTGGGAGAACTGCGGGTTCTCGTTAGATGTGGATTCGAGTGCTTCTATGTGCAAAGATAGCTCAGTGCAGATCTGGAGGCCTTTTCGAGTACTTTCTTTCTCTTCAAATAGAGCAAGCCAATCAGTGCTATCAGACTCGACGCTTTCAGCTTGGGGGGTAGCGAAGCTACGTGCTCTCTCATCCAGTCGCTGCATGTGCTTCTGGAGGTCGGCGGTTGTATCATCTATCATGTCTTTGTACTCGTCGATGACATTGCGCGTAACCGCCGTAATAGTTCTATAAGAATAGAGTTATTAGTTGATTTCGTACACAGACCTCGATTGAGAAACCGCACATGTTTGCATTAGCCAATGCTATATTGATAGTGGACTTATACCCAGCAAGCATCTCTCTGAAGTCTGTGATATCTCCCTTCAGGTACTGCTGGCCAATCCAATCCCGGAAACTTGGCCGAGTTCCATTAGAGTGTTTTGTGCATCGTGCAATAAGTTTGCCATACTCCTCACAAGTTTTTCCACAACGTAGCAGAGGTAATTCGAGAGAGTCGAAATTAATCTCGGGGTAATTTGAAACTGTCTCCAGGAGCGAGTGCAGGACTCCAGTGAGATCACTCAGCTCAGTTTTGAGTGCGCGCACGTTGGCGTCCTGGGTTTTGAAACTGCGAACAGTCTTGAAAAGAACGGTGCTCGATTGAAAAGCGAACGTCACCAGAGCTACTACTCCAGAAGCAACACTGAGACCATCTGCCATTATCGCGCTGTCTTACAAGTAATTATCAATGACAGAGGGGCCGAAACGAGCTTGGTAACGAGGGCGTGCGGAAGCTTATTTAATGCCGCAGTCACCATGCTGACTACAAAGATATGTCCAATAAGCGGCCATCTTTCAAACCTGCACATGTGAGATGTGAGACCCAAAGGGCGTTTATGCGTGAGTATTCATTGGCTCAAGTCTGGTTGCCCAAGCCCGATGTGGGGCTAGCAGGCTCCAATCAAGACTGATAGGTCTTAGAAAATCGTGAACCGCCCGAAAGTATTGATGTTGGTTGGTCTTGCGTAGGTCTCTAGACCCCGAAGATGATCGCCTGCTAAGTAAAACCTAGGACCTTTTCAAGCTTTGAGTGATTGAATATCCCTCCTTTCTGTTTAAGAGGTGAGGTTTAACACGATTCGCTAATACGGAGGGCCGGGCCGCTCTGGTCAGAGCATAAAATGCAAACCTACAGAGTGCGGGGGTGTGAAAGGTCTAGACTAAAACAGCCTCATACGTAATATGAATATTGACTTTCAGTATTTCCCTTCTCCCCCACCATCCTGAGTGGTCGCTGCTTTAGCCCGAACCCTTCGTGAGCCAACAAGTAGAAACCAGACGGTCATCGTATTACTTTCGGCCCCTGGTAATAATCAAGTTAGAACTGTCCCCCCACATCATAGTAACCCTACCTATGAACTATACTGCGCTAAGCGTCGAATGTACCTAAAATTAGGATAAAAACATTGCGCTATATCCATAGTGCTCCAGCAAGACGGGCTAAAGATTTTGATCACGTCTTAAAATTGATGGATAACATACTAATGGTGCAACTGCGTAGGATGATGGGTTTGGACTGTTAGTTATGGCCAGAGCCCCTTTTCAGGAACTTGCCTTATCAAGATTGTTTTTCCCTTTTCAACTTTCATTTAACTACCTTCTGGACCTGGAAATATGCCTGTGCGAAGTGTCTCACTGACTGGTCGTTTAGCCCTGTTAAATGTGACGTTCTGTTGGTTGTTGATTGTCGGTCATCTTTTGTCCCACTGCTATATGCAACTAGACAAATCAGGAAGCATGTCCAAGGATGAAAGACAGGTACGAAGCTGGAATTTCATCTAACGATATAAAGGGAAATATGCTTTAACTTCTGTCTATATAACCTTAAAGATTAAAGCTATCACGCCAGCTAACTACGCTGCTTGACGCGAACTAGACCATTTGTAAAGAAATAAAGGAGAAATAAGCTGCAAGTATAGCTGTTATAGAAGAAATGATTTAATTATTATATATATCTCGCATATGTAGAGATAAATGTTTAAGTTAATGATACTATAAACAGTATGGAGTCAAGTTTTGTTGGTCAGGATATTTTATCGGAATTAAAACTGGACTTTGTCCTAAAACTGGCGCGCTGTTGGGATTTGTGATCCCAAAAATAGGTCCCTGCACTGGGCTCAGCACCTTGCTTAGCCCGCTTCAGCTCTGCGTTCCGAAACCTCAGCCCTCGCTCAACAGCAGCTCAGCCTAAAGCGGCATGAACTCAGCCTTGGGAATGAGAATGGAATTTGGTATACTCAAGTTTCGTCTCTGGGTCTGGTGACATCCATTGTTATGGTTGGAAAGTACGCCACAGTAGCCAGTCACTCACAAATTGGGAGGGAAGCTCTAGCAATGCAGCACGTGTTCTGCCTGCGTTAGCCAGAGTCAACATTTAGAACCCTCCATAGTAGTAGATACACATTTTTTGACAATGGATTTTCCCACCCTTTGCTGTTGATCAAACTTGGTCCAGAGTCTACCCTGGCCTTTGGCCATCTCGAAGATCATAAGACGCCGTCCAGTCATATCGTCGGGGATCAGTTCCTTTCTCAATTCATGCTGCACCGGGTGTCGACAATAGAGAAGACGGTCGGTCGGTACATCCGAATCTTCCTGGAGAATTTCGTATGTAGCTGCTTCGAAATCGATGTGTTTGTGCAGCCATGAGAGAGTGAAGCCAGCATAAAGCGGCATGTTCACATCGGCGTTGCCCAAAAGTGCCAGCACATTACGTTGATCCGCCATATTTAAACGGAATCCCTAAGTTCTGATATTTGGTTAGTCTAATAGCATCATTGATCCACGACGATAATACATATGTAGTTGTTGGAGCCAGTGTAAACACAGGGAATATCCGCCACTTCAGCGCCGAGTTTGTCTTTAACCTCTTGCAAAAGAACTTTGACATCCCATATAGGACTGAAAGGGCTTTCGTCTTTTTCGAGAAGCTCGAGGAGATTTCGCCTAGCCCATCTAGTTCCATCGGATATCCGTGGCCAGCTATCTCCGAGATACTCATCCTCTGAGGACGAAAATGAGGGAGCGGGAGACAAGGACATGACTGTCGGTTGGACGGTGGGCGACCATTGTTGGAAGAATGCACTGTTTTATCTTTTTTCTTTGTTCACAGGTATTCATCAGGCATAGCAACGGGTGAATGAGCTCACGTACTGTACGAAAAGATGAGCCAACAAAAGAGTGTCGGTATGGATATATTAGAGGTATACCCAACCTAAGTGATGAATGGTCAAAGTCGCTTGCAATCTCGCAGTCTGGGTAAGTTTGAAATTTTCTGGGGGAGGCGAAAGAGTGTGAAACGGCCTTTAGGGGGCTTAGAAAAGGAGTGAGGTATGACAAGTGCAGGGTGAATCAGGCTACCAATTATCTTGGCGAAAACACAATCACTGCTATACCTGTGTTCTTTGTCATGTTGACTAGCCTGCGGCTACCACAATCACCGCTTGAATGAGGCAACCCTTTCTATCAACACGACTACTGTAACATATCGGCTGACAACTCATCAGACACCCAAGGTCTCTTCTTCGATCATGATCCAGACTTTTACCGGCAAGTAAAGGTACCCACAAGACATCGTATAGGTTGGGTTACAGCATAAGGTACTGGGAGGCACTTACTGCTCAAGGATGAGACATGGGATCAGTGGCTTCAATCATTCAGTAAAAGCACTCAGAGGTCAGTTATATATCTGATCTAGACCTCTTCTTCTTTAACTACAGTTGTAATTAGAACAATATTTTATGATCGATTTCCGTTCCAGTGAACTTGAGTTATAACAATTTCAATTTAGTACCGAACCCGTGAAATTTGAGTCATCTTAAAACATCCCCTCATTCATTATCGCTGCAAGTCTCGCTGATGAACTTGTCCACTTCTCGAGCCAGTGCCTCCGGTGCGCTGACCATAGGACAATGCCCAGTTGACATGGAAATCGTCTTATCATACTGTCCAGCCGCAACAAAACCATCCTGCCAGGCAGGAAACACGCATTGATCCAATTCAGTCTTGACATACGCCTTGGGGACTTGGACATCAGCGTCGATAAAGTTCGGTCGACACAGAAAGCACGCCCAGCTCTGTTGCTTGGGGAAAGTCTGCCATATTTCTTCCTGTCGCTCAGGTGAGAGGTCACTAAAGAATAGAGGCCTGGCGGTCTCTTGTAAGGTAACAATGCCATCCTGTGAGGGATTAGTCGTCTTTCGGGCGAACAAAGGCGGGGTCAATACCTCAAATTTGTGGTATGGCATGACAGGAGGGTCATCATCAGTTCCCATGGCATTCTTTCCTCGAGCTGCGAAGGCGAATCCTGCTATGTTGATAAAACCGACAACACCTCCCTTACCACCCTTTTCTTTCGTTCCAGGGGTAGTATGACCCTCAATGCTAAGGATTGCTGGCATGCTTCCATAGCTATGCCCCATGAGCACGACATCCCGACCCTGTTGAAAGTGCGGCTTCATGGTATTATAGATCGCTTCAACATCGGAGTAAACAGTCTTGCTTGCTAGGTTCTTCCAAGCAGGTGATGACACAGCTTCTGAGGTCAAATCTCCGGCGCTTGGCAGAGAGACTACATCTACCATATAGCCCTTTGCGCGAAGCATTTTGGCAAAGTCCTCATAAGGACGGGTGCCAAGGAACGCACCAGGAACTATCACGATAGCGGGCGCCGAAGGGCTCATGTTGGCAATATTACAATCTCCACGCTTCTTTGTTTGTAAAATTGAAGGAAGTAAATTGATGGTAGTATTTTGAGGGTTTATAAATGCCCTTTGCTTACTATAAGCGGAGTATTATATCACGAGACTCAAATCAGGGCCGTCGGACTTCGGAGCTTCTCTGTTTTGCTAATCGCTTATCCTACGGAAAGAGGCATTTTGGGTCACACTCACTTAGCTGTGCTGAGGCTGAGTACAACAAGCTGACATGTTCTGCTTCAACCCCATTTATTCAAATGCCGTTGCTGTATAATAAGAAGTAGAAGTCAGACTAATCCTGCCAAGATTGACAATAATTTAATAATTTTTATATTCTTTTACTACTATGACATCTCAAGACTTCCCCGCCAGGTTTGGAGTTACTAGAGGTGAACCGCCTGCTCTCTCTACATCGAAGATTCCCAGAATCGCCACGACCAGGGATCTCACGCACAACTTTATCGACTGCCGCAGCCACTTCCTCCGGTGCGCTGACCGTAGGACAGCCCCTGTTGACATCGGGCTGTATTTCACTCCGCAGGTTCCTCAAATTGACCAATTAAAATCCTCAACATATATTCTCTGACGTCCATCTCCCGTCCAATATTCGACAATCTTTTCCGTGGGGCTTGGGAAGGACGTGCGTAGAAACAATGACATGCCCCGTTTTGGCTGTGGCGGCCAACGGATACGCCGGATCTGATGGCAAAGTGTGATGGATGTGTCCTGCCAATGCGTTGTACATGTCGTGATTCTCACCCTCATCCATTGGATCTCTTAACCGTTCCCATGGGTGTTCGCCTCTCCTTAAAACTCCGACATGTGGGAAGCAGTTTTTTGTGAGGCTAACGACGACATCCAGTTGGATATTGACTCCCTGGTCTTCAACTTCAATATTGAGGAAAACCACACTTTTCGGCCCAGCCACAAACTCCCCAGTTGTGGCACCATTGGCCAAAGTTGTTTTCATGATATTGTTGAAAGGCTGTACGTTGTGGCTTGTGAGAGAAGGCCCGAACGCCGCAACATACATACCAGCAACTTGGACTTGTTCAGGGTACTCGACAGTGAAAATAGACGAATAGGCGAGCAAGTCGAAATAGTTATTAGCATGAATGAAAAGTGGCTCTCGATGTCACTCTTCAATCCAATCACTGTCGTTAAGTTGGCTTGTATCACAAACATCACTAGGGCGTGTTCGATGATGAACGTCAGCAACCGCGTCGTGGGTGAGATAAATTCCAGCTTGCCATTGATCGCCGCTGGCTAATTCAATTCTGCAGTTAAGATGAATTACCGCGCTGTCGGGGTTGCTTCGCTGCCTCCAATACTTGGACGTGATTTCCAAACCTCTATTTGTCATAGAGTAGGTATTACCATAAAGACCTGATGTGACTTTCGAGGCATCCCGAAAGTCCTTAACTAATCTAGCAAGTATCCCCCATCCTAGCTTAGGTAGCTAATCATTTAGACAGACATTTCATCTTCCCAATGAAGGGAAATAAAGCTATTTGGTAGAGGATTCGGCGAACGGAAGAGCGCCTCATCGGAAACTCTAAAGTCGCTGCTGGTAATTACACTGGGTATGACTGTTCAAGCTGAAACTTTTCCAGGAGGTTTTCAATAATGTCGAAGCACTAATATAAGGTCTGAAGATTTGCTTATCTATTATTTTAAGCAAATTGAGGTGATGGAAAACATTAGTAACCAGTAGGTTTAGAGTTTGCAGAAGGTTGAATAATTGCAACTTTATCTATGTATTGTAGGTAGGCCAATAAGTCAATGAGTTATCTCAGATATCGTAGATAGCCTTCAATTAGTGAACAGGGAGGAAACAGTCACGTTATAAAGCCCTGGGGCAAGCACAAGCCCTGATCCAAGGCGTTAGGGTTTTCTTTGGACTTCCACTCACGTTTTGTATACATGCATTGAAAGATCAGCTAATGATCAGCATAAACTATGCTGCTGAACTTACATGTATAAATAATATGAGGCAAACGTCGGAGCCCAGCGGACATACAGAGTAATAAGATAGCTAAACCGCCTTAGCGCAGAAACAGGGCTACGACGCTCAGATTTAATACTTGCGTCTTAAATAAGAGGGTTCTAGACGACACATAAAGGCCTTGGCAAGAGGTTGAAGCTTATCTATTCTCGTTAAAGCCATTTCTCGGAAGCTTTGTATAAGAATGTGAGAAATTTAATCCGTAGGCCTGCATAAAGCCTAAAACCCTAGTTCTCTTTCGAGAAGCTTTTCTGCTATAACCCCATTTCCCAGGTCGAGCTTATAAAAAATAAAAATAAAACAAATAAAAAAATAAAAAGGAAGAAAAAACTTATAGTAAATTATAACTATATAGTC